>JBBPBX010081733.1:4117-15888 GCA_038048925.1 Garcialebias charrua | reverse complement strand
TTTTCTCCTGCCTTTGAAGGGCAAATGTCCAGTATGGGATTTGATGGTGCAGGATTGTTTTGATTTGTTGTATTTGTATTACGTGTTGCTGTCCAGAGAATATATGGGACCAATCAATCAACCAAATGGACATGTAGAATTGTCTAGGTTGGTGGTGTATTTGTGCAAACAATACTCTCTTCAGTGGTGGCTAAAATACTGGGAATGTTATTTTCCAGGCTGTTTGGGAATGTGAGGGCCAACTTTGGGTCAGTGGTTCTGATCTGTACAAACATTGTCATGGCTACACGTCTGCCATGAATCCTCAATATAAACTGTACAGATACAGTATGTTTTTTATATATATAAATTCCTTTGATGAACAGCCTGTCACTAATCCCTGATAATGATAATTTTTTCCTGCCATTCTTAAAAGTGAAAGGTTAGCTAAAAGTAGCAAAAGACTAGCGAGCATTTAAAAGTAGCAAAAAGCTAGTTATCACAGAAGTAGCCAAAAGGTTAGCTAAAACCTGACAGTTGCACAAGGCTAGCAAACGCCTAAAATATAGCAAAAGTCAGGCTAAAAACGTAAGTATCAAAACACGAAGTATCACACCCAAACGTCCCACAAGACGACAGAGTATGAAGATGCGAGTTTGAAAGAGAACCCAGTTTCTGAATGAACTAAAAAGATGACTTATTTCTACGGCAAAATATTTGCAAATATCAATTTAAATATTTTGAAAATTATAAAAGTTACAAAAACAAAAAGTCATAGTACACTATCCCTAATCAAGCTGCTGTGTTTTTTTTACACACATGGCTAAAATAGCACTAGGTATGTGGAAGTATGATTGCGGAAACATTTTGTTTACAATTTGGCCTCAGCCCAGTGAGGACCAGATTGAGGGCAAACAGACTCCAACTCAATTATGGCGTACAGAGATTTATTTACAGTGAGTATATTGAATGGTACCATTTACAAGTAAACCTAAAACACTGGAAAGTAGAGACCCCGACACGTTGGGAAGAAGGAAAGTGGTTCCAGGTTGGTGGTGGAAAGGCGGCAGCTGAAGGTGAATATTCCTTTGCAGGCAGGAAGTAGACTAGGAACCCAGGCTAGGAGACTCAGGAGGCAGGCACTAGGAGCATGAGGAGAAAACAAGGTATTAATATTTAGTTTAACTAAGAGAAGGCTGTTCGGTCCCTGTACGATCGGTGTCAGAGCTTTGTCCGCATTGCCGGCAGTAAGTCAGGCTCGTTTCCAGTGAGAGTTGGACTCCGCCAAGGTTGCCCTTTGTCACCGATTCTGTTCATAACTTTTATGGACAGAATTTCTAGGCGCAGCCAAGGTGTTGAGAGGATCCGTTTTGGTGACCTTAGAATCACTTCTCTGTTTTTTGCAGATGATGTGGTCCTATTGGCTTCATCAGGTCGTGATCTACAGCTTTCACTGGAGCGGTTTGCAGCCGAGTGTGATGCGGCCGGGATGAGGATCAGTTCCTCCAAATCCGAGGCCATGGTCTTGAGCCGGAAAAGGGTAGCATGCCCTCTCCGGGTCGGGGAGGAGGTCCTGCCCCAAGTGGAGGAGTTTAAGTATCTTGGGGTCTTGTTCACGAATGAGGGAAAACTGGAGCGTGAGATCGATAGGCGGATAGGTGCAGCGTCCGCAGTGAAGCGGGCGCTGTACCGGTCTGTCGTGGTGAAGAGAGAGCTGAGTCGAAAGGCAAAGCTCTCAATTTACCGATCGATCTACGTTCCCACCCTCATCTATGGTCATGAGCTTTGGGTTGTGACCGAAAGAACGAGATCTCGGATACAAGCGGCTGAAATGAGTTTTCTCCGCAGGGTGTCTGGACTCTCCCTTAGAGATAGGGTGAGAAGCTCAGTCATCCGGGAGGGACTCGGAGTAGAGCCGCTGCTTCTCCACATTGAGAGGAGCCAGTTGAGGTGGCTCGGGCATCTGGTTAGGATGCCTCCTGGACGCCTCCCTGGTGAGGTGTTCCGGGCATGTCCCACCGGGAGGAGACCCAGAGGAAGACCCAGGACACGCTGGAGGGACTATGTTTCTCGGCTGGCCTGGGAACGCCTTGGGATTCCCCCAGAGGAGCTGCTCCAAGTGGCTGGGGAGAGGGAAGTCTGGGCCTCCTTACTTAGGCTGCTACCCCCGCGACCCGACCCCGGATAAGCGGAAGACAATGGATGGATGGATAAGAGAAGGCTGATAGCAACTACCAGTTGGTATGTAATGCCAAGAAAGGGAGCTCTCCTGCAGTCCTTCTCTATGCAGAGAGGAAACTCCATCCAGAGGTGGCTTGGCTGGTCGGGCAGAGGTTTAGACAACCATCTGTGGACCTGTTAGCTTCACGGGAGAACAATCTCTGTACCCTGTTCTTCTCCAAGATCAGAATGCACCCTTCTTTATGCATTTCCTCCCATAGCTCTCATCTCACCAATGTTAGCCAGGGTACGATCAGTGTCCATAATAATTATCATCGAACCTCCCTGGTCATCAAAACACTGGTTAGCAGAGACAGTACCCCTGAGAGGAACTTCTGGCTTCTGCCTGGATTCAAGGACCTGCTGTCTCATATTCCTGGAGCTTGTTGGGAAGATCACCTACAGCTGATGCTCATTGGCACCAACCAGGAACCTGGGGAAAAAGCTGAATCCCTTCTTCTTCTTCTTCTTGGATTTTTATTGGCGGTTGGCAACCAACTGAAGGTGCATTTACTGCCACCTACCAAACTGGAGTGTGGTCTTCAGTGATGTCAGAGGGGATTTAACACATAAAATGATGTGTATGATGTATATACTGTATTCCCACCCTGACCCATTCTTAAGCTGAATCCCTACGCCTCGAAATAAATTATAAACACATTTGTGTGAATGCTGTCAATAATTATCAGAAGAGTCCTGATCAGGGTACAAGAAGTTGTCAAAGATTTAGTCAGACGCTCTTAAACGTATTTCAGACAGAAAAAAACAAGGTTGGATCACATAGTGAAGGTTTCAGTATTTCCATCAAGACATCAAACTGTCATACTGAAATGCATGCAAGTTAACTGATAACTCCACCTCACTTTTTTTTTTTGCTGTTCAAACACTCTCTTTTGCTCTTACACCAAACAGGAAGGCCCTAAATCTGAGCATTATCATGCATTCTTAATGGCTCCATTTAGCTTTGTGTTGTGAACAATTGAGAGTGATGAATAAAAAAAAAAAAACACACTAAACAATTTTCCCAAGTCAAGTGGATTTAAACAGTTTCATGTAAAAATAAGGACTTGGTCTTAAGTCCATTTGGTTTGGGTCCTTTTCTCTTCCACATGAATTCAGATGATAAAACCTGAACAAGGAAGGTGCAAATGCTCCAGTTTTATTCATGAGGACTGTGGAAGATTGCCAGAAGAAAGGAGAGATGTTTCAGAAAACCCTTGTTTTCATTAGATTCATAGTGGGAACTGGGAACGTTTATGAAGCATACTGTGATCCAGTTTTCTTCCGTACAATTTTTGGCGCAATTCTTGTCCTGCAGTTTTCAAGCTACAGTATTTCAATAAATCATAAATCAAAATGTTCAGCTCTTTCAGGACAATCCTGCTTTGACTGTTGGTTTTGGTACAGCTTTAGCTTTTTGAAATAGCCTTTAAACAAAATCTCCTAGAAAATGAATTGAGCTCATTTTACATTCTTCAAGTCTTTAGATCTATTTACAACAATGAATAATAATTCAGTGTTTTGCTAGTTTTTGATACTTTGATAAAAAAAATCTGTATTTCTCTCTTATGTTTTTCTATTGTTTATAATTCTGCCATTGCTGTTCATCATTCTTTAGTTTGTAGCAGATCGCTCTTGTAAATGAGTCCACGAGAATCTGTGTATGGTTCGTTCTTTGGTTTTCACGAGGCTCAATGAGATTTACCTGACTAAATAAAGGTTGAATTAATACAACCTTTTACTGCTCCTTTCACATTTTGTTCTGGTTCAGCTTCTTTCAGCTTTCTTGTGTTAAAAACAAAAAAAAGCTACGGTAATTTCAGCTGTTTTGTGATCCTTTCAGCTTTATTCTGCTAACTACAGAATTTGTGCGCTTCTTCTAACTTATTTCTGTTTATTCCAGCATGTTACGCTTCTTTCAGTTTATTTCTATTTCTGCTATTTCAATTAATAATTAACTGTCTTGTGCTAATTTTAGCTTTTTGGGCTAACTGCATTTTTATTTTCACTCATTTCAACTTTTTTCTGCCTAATTCAGCAAAATTCACTTTTTCCACTTGCTTCTGTTAATTTAAGTTTATTTCTGCTATTTTAGCTATATTTAGCTGTTTTCTGCAAAATTTCTGCTTTTGTCAGATAAATTCTACTTTCTTGTGCTCATTTCTGCTTATTTAAGCCTAATTGGACATACGTAAATGGGCCCTCCACTTTCTTATGGTAATTTAAGTTTCTTTCTGCCTTTTTAGATTTTCCGGTCTATAAGTCTCACCTTTTTACCTAATTTGCATGCCCTGCGACTAATAGAGAGGTGAGACGTGTTTATGGATTTTCCCCCATATTTTTAGACCCAAGTTTTGGCTCAGATATGACCGTTTTTCATTTTGGCAAAAAATGGTGCAGTACCACTTTTGTCCGCTAGGGTACACGACCGTTCCCACCTCATGTGTCCAACGGCAGCCTCCTCTTGTCGGACTGACTGTCGCTGCCTGGCCTCCTGCTCTGGAGCTCTGACACTTCCAGAGAGTCCACCGACCGTTCCCACCTCATGTGTTCGACGGCAGCCTCCTCTGGTCGGACTCACTCTGTCGCAGCCCGGCCTCCTGCTCTGGATGAAATACTGTTAGCTCAGTGTTTGTTAGCAAAAACGGTTACTATTATCTAAATAACTCATGAACTACCGGACAGATTTTCTTTAAACTTACAGAAAGTAATTACTGTGTGGTCATTTACAAACTTTTAGCTGTTGGAATTGTTTGAGATAAAATTCAATGTTTTAGCTTCGTAAATGTGCAGCGTTTAGCTTCGTTTTTTTCGTGTACATTTTAGCAAATAGCTCATAAACCACTCGGCAGATTTTCTTTAAACTTACAGAAAGTAATTACTTGGTGGTCATTTACAAACTGTTAGCTGTTGGAATTGTTTGAGATAAAATTCGATTTATTTATAATTTATTTTCATAGCGCGCGCGACCGTTTGGAAGACGTCAAAGCGAAAAAATTTAAATCCAGCAGATTTGACCATTACGTGAATTTATTAAGGAACGGTTAAGCTAAGACACATTTTTGCTATAATTTTCAGCAGACAAATAATTGTTTTTACCGTGTTAATCTTGTTAAAAGTCCTTCTGTGCATGCTTCTGTGGCTGCCATTTTCAGCAGGGCAAATGACGCGCTGACGCGTCGCGTAGCGGTGACTCATAATAGATAAAGGTGTGACACGTTTATGGATTTTTCCAATTTATTGCCAATAATTGGACATCTGCCCCACTCTGGGCCCTTGAGCAAGGCCCTTAACCCACACCATCTGCTCCCCCGGGAACCTTATCAGCTCTCTGCTCCACACAGAGGGCTGTGGTAGCTCGGTGGTCTGTGGTTGTGTCAGGAAGGGCATCCGGCGTAAAAACAATTGCCAAATCTTCATGCGACTAGTTCGCTGTGGCGACCCCTAACGCAGGGTGAAGCTGAAAGAAGAAGAAAAAAAATTGGACAAAGCGACTTATAGAAAGGTGCGAGTTATCAGGCAGAAAATACTACAGTATTCAACTGGTTTTTTGTGTGTGTATGTGTCTGTGTGCAATTTTTTTTTGTAGATAATTCCACTTTTTTGCTCTCATTTCTGATTCTTTTAGCCTAATTGGGCACACGTTACTGTGCTTTCTCCACTTCCTTCTGATAATTTAGGCTTCTGTCTGACTTTTCAGCTTGTTTTCAGCGTTTTTTTTTTGTCACTAATTTCAGCCTTTTTTTTTTGTTAATTAATTTTTGTGCTCATTTCAACTTATTCAACCCTAATTCAGCAAATATGTGTTATTTCTGCTCTCTTCTGCTAACTTAAATTTGTTCTTTCAGTCGGTACAATTCAACATGTTTTTTGATCATTTCAGCTCTTTTTCAACAAGTTCTTCTGTAATAAGCGTTCACACTGCATTCCTGCAGGAAATGCTATTTCTCTCATTTTAAATTATTTCTACATCTGTTGTTACTCACTATTGAAGTAAAACAATTCCATACACCTGAAACAAAAGGAATAAAGTGAATAGTTATTTTTTCTTCTAAAATTTTCTTTTAGTCTGACAGCGAGGTCTGAGTACCAGAGTGCCGCGTTGCCTTTTACTCCACCAACAAGTAAAACAGCTTCTATTAATGGGCTCGATATAGAGAGTCGAGGGCAGATGCTATTTAAAGAAAGACAGGAGTCTTACTTTTGAACTCTTTGATGTTCAGACGATAAAAAGGCTAAAAGCCTTTGGGTATCTGAAGATGACGAAAGATTTAAAGATAGAAATAAAGCCCTTTTGACGCTCAGGTCTGCTTCTGCAACAGTCGGGTCAATGTGACAATAAAAAAAGCATAATTTTGTAGACTGAGCATGCCAAGGTCCTTATTGTACAAATTTATTTTTCTTCAGCAGTGAGCAGAGAATGTTCTTTTACTTTTAACTTGTGTTCTCAGTCCTTGCTGAAGTGCTGCCTCATAACGAAAATGGATTGTCTTACAATTCCCTGAATGCTGGTGAAGATTCTCAGTCGTCCAGGACATGATAAAATCAAAAAAGGCGTTCAATACAGAACAACTGGACTTTATTTGTAGCAACAAGACGTTTCGCTCATCATCCGATGAATGAATGAATGAATTCCCTGAATGAATTTCATGAGTCAGAGCTGAATATATTAAGGATATCCGATTGATACGTGACTGCCAGCATCATTAGTTATCATTTAGGGGTGCATCTTCAGCACCTGCTGGATGTGGAGCTTGTCAAGGACAGCTGTTATGGTTGATGACCTTTCTGAGAACTGTCAGCATTAACTGTGGATTAATTATCCTTCTCCATCCTGCTCTACCTGCTCTCCTCAGCATCAGTTTTATTTTACTTTAATTTTTATTGTCCACTTGTTCCTTTTGATTCACCTCATTTCCACACTACTTTGACAGTGAGCTGCTGGTTGTTACTCAGTCAAACACTTGAGATGTGATTCTGTGTTTTAGGTTGATTGACTCTTTTTTCTGTTTGCATGCTGCAGCAGCGGTTCTTTAACATGACGCCACATGAGGCAACACGAGAACGAACGCTTTCTTATCACATCCGACCAAACGGATGTTGTAAAACTGTTGTAATGTTTGACTGATAACCAGTTTGAGTGTGAGAGTGTATGAATTTATGTAGCTGGAGCAAAGACGGTACAGCTGCAATTTCTTTTTAACCCTGAGATGGCTGGATTGGTTGAACACATCATCCAAAACCTGAAGTGAGAAAGAAGCTGCCTGGTCTTTTCCTGAAAATGTGATCAAAAAGGTTCCACGTGAATCATCAGGATCACGTTTAGGAGGATATTTGTTTCCAGATTTAAAATTAAACTGAACAAAATGCATCAAAGTTAGGTTGATGAAACTTTTGTTTTAAACTAAAACATTCAGGATGTTGAAGGTTTTGCCAACAGAAAACAAAAATAGCTAGAGAAATTGCATTTCTTGCCACAAAGCAGTGTGAATGCTTGTTGCAGAAGAACTTACTGAAAAACTGCTGAAATTATGCTGAAGTATAGCTGAAGTATATACCCTTGTAAACTGGTTGGGCAAACTCCCACGTACCCTCCAGGATCCTGCTGAGGGTGTAGAGCTGGTCCAGTGTTCCACGACCAGGACGAAAACCACACTGCTCCTCACATCACATCACTGGGATGAACAAGCCTAACTTAGCAGAAGAAAACAGAAAGAACACATATTTGCTGAATTAGGTTTAAATAAGCAGAAATGAGCACAAACAATAAATTTGCTTAGAAAAAGGGCTTAAAATAGCAAAAAGTAGCTGAAAAGGCAGAAAGAAGCTTAAACTACTAGAAGGAAGCAACAATGTGGAATTAGCTGAAAAGGCTTAATTTAGCATAAAACAGCTAAATAGTAGCTGAAATAGCAGAAAAATATAAACCTAACAGAAATAAGCTGAAAGGAGCACAAGGTGAAATTTTGATTTTATTTGAAAACTGTTGAAATTAGCTACAAAATGCTATAAAGGTATGTGAAATTTTAGAACAAGCTTGCATTAGCAGAAAAAAGTGTTGTGCTGAATGAAGCAGAAATGAGCACAAAAAGCAGAAATTATCTGAACAATACTCCCCCCCCACCCTCACCCTGAAATTAGCAAAATACATCTGAATAGAAGCTAAAAAATAAATAAAATAAAAAAGCAAAAAGAAGCTGAAATTACTAGAAGGAAGTGGAGAGAACATATTTTTTTGCTGAATTAGATTGACTTGGAGTTGACGATGCCATCATACACCTGCTTCAGCAAACTCCCTGTCATCTAGAAAAGCAGACAGCACTGTGAGAGTCATGTTCTTTGATTTCTCCAGTGCATTTAACACAATCCAGCCTGATTTGCTTTGTCAGAAACTCCAGAAGACTCAGGTGGAGGCCTCAGCAATCACCTGGATCAAAGACTACCTGACAAACAGACCAGTGAGACCACAGTTTGTGAGACTGAAGGGTTGTATGTCTAACCAGGTGGTCAGTAGCTCAGGAGCACCACAGGGGACTGTACTCTCACCATTCCTTTTCACTCTGTACACCTTAGGTTTCCAGTAAAAAAAAACAGACTCCTGTCATCTGCAGAAATATTTAGATGACTCTGCAATGGTTGGGTGCATCAGAGATGGACAAGAAGCTGAGTACAGGGAACTGGTGGACCGCTTTGTGGCATGGTGTTGAAACAATCATCTCATCTTGAATGTGAACAAAACAAAGGAGATGATTGTAGATTTCAGAAGAAACATGAACAGGTCCAACACTCATTTCCATCATGGGAGAAGAAGTGGAGGTGGTGGTGAAGTATAAAAACCTTGGGGTTCACCTGGACAATAGTCTGGACCTGAAATGCAACAGTGAAGTGTCTACAAGAAGGGACAGAGCAGACTGTACTTGTTGAGGAAGCTGAAGTCCTTCAGTGTTTGCAGCAAGATGCTGCATATCTTCTATAAATCTGTTGTAGAGAGAGCTGTGTCTCTTCTGCCATCATCAGCACCAGAGCTAGTGATTTAAAAAAGATCAACAAGCTCATAAAGAAGACTGGCTCAGTTCTGGGGACTCTTCTAGAACCTTTGAAGATGACTGTACAAAGAAGGATTCTTCATAAAACGAAGAACATTATATACAACCCTCAGCATCCTCTTCATCAGACTGTCATACAACAACAGTGTCTTCAGTCAGAGGCTTCTTCAGATCCGCTGTAAGACAGATCACTACAGGAGATCCTTCCTGCCTACAGCCATCAGCATCTAGAACAACTATTGAATGAAACCAGGATGGTGAGTTACAACATTTAATCTCTCTCTGGGATGAATTAAGTATTTTTGAATTGAATTGAATTGAAAAAAAAGAAAAATGAGTGCAAAATATGTGGAATTAGCTGATAAAGCTCAAATTAGTAAAAAAAAAAAGGCTAAATCGTAGCTGAAATAACTGAAACTAGCAGTACAAAACTGGGAGCAACATAACAAGCTGAAATTAGCAGAAATAAGCTAATTAGGCTGAAAGTAGCAGAGATTGCCACGAAAAACTTGAATTAATCTGAAACAGCTAAAATTAGCTAAAAAAGCCAGCTGAAAAGGTAGAACAAATTTAAATTAGCAGAAGAAAGTAGAAAGAACCCATGCTTCTCCAAATAAGCCAAAAGAAGCAGAAATTGGCACAACAATGGAAATTATCTGGAAAAAAAGCTTAAATTAGAAACAAAAAATACAACTGAAAAATAACCCAAAAAAAAGAGCTGAAAGAAGCTGAATTTACAAGAAGGAAGGGGAGAGAGCGTATTTTTGCTGAATTAGGCTTAAAAAGTTTAAATGTGTGCAAATTTTTTTAAATTAGTTTAAAAAGCTTAGATTAGGATAAAAACAACTAAATAGTAGCTGATATATAGTAGAAAAAGCTGAAACTTGCAAAAATAATCTGAAAAGTGCATAATAAACTGAAATTAACAGAAAGAAGTTAGAAGAAGTTCAAAAATGTAGTTAACAGAAAGAATACAGAAAAAACAAAAGAGCATCTTCTTGGAAAGACAAATTTCTGATATGCAGTGAAGTCAGTTCCATTAAAAGCACAAAAAAATTGCAGCAACTCAACATCAGTAATTTAACAAATGAGAGATTTTTCCATCTCATCCTTCTGTTGTTATTGTTGGTATATTTTTATTTCCCCTCCTTGTTGTCACTTTGTTGGATCAAAGTAAATTGTACTTTTTTCTGCATGCCAGATTTACACAAGCTTATTTTATGAATTTCAATCTTTGTCAAATTGTACACGAGCGCATCACCCTGAATGGATGCCAACACACCTTCACTTGTCATCTGCATATAAAAAAAGGCTGCACTGCAACTAAACCGGCACAATATTATGAAAGCATTAAATTCAAAATAAACCATCAGTGAAATTAATAAAAAAATTAATCAGTTGTCTTCCCTGGTTTCACTTCTATATTTAAAGGCCTAGTATTCCCTTAAAGACTACGTGTCGGTCGCCAACTTTCATGCCAGAGTTAGAGACATTTTGGTCAAACCTTGTAAATGACTTTTTCTGCAATCTCACTGCATAGCACTCAAAGATGACTACTTTGTACTTTAATGACTCAACTACTGTCACAAAAGATTTACCTCATTATCTGAAAACCTGACTGGATTAGAAATGTTTTCAGCCATCTTAAGTTGGGACAACTCCAAGTCTTTATGGGCTATAGATGCACCACCAGCTTTCGGATGGCTTCATTAAAATCCATCCAAAGATTTATGAGATATTTTGCTGAAAGGTAGACAAATGAACAATATCGTGCAGACACAAGCAAAAACATTTTCGCCTGCCATCTTTAGCTGCAAGTGAATACAGGATGTGGTGGTTCAGCTCCTCCCCGAACAGTAAAAATAGAGCCTTGTATGTGCAGCACCTCAGACACTTGAGTATGTGTATGTATGTATATGTACATGTACATATGCGTATGTGTATATATGCTTAGATGTGTGTGTGTGTGTGTGTGTGTGTGTTATGTGTATATATATATATATATATATATATATATATATATATATATATATATATATATATATATATATATATATATATATATACAGGTAGTCCCCGACTTACGAGCGAGTTCCGTTCCTCCGAGGCGCTCGTAAAGCGAAAATTCGTAACTTGGAACGGCCGCCACGTGTCTCGTAAGTCCGGAATTTCGCTCGTAAGTTGGAACGGTTTTGCTAGCGCGACTACAAACACTCGTTTTTCATCGAAAAACTGCTTACGAGTGCATAAAAATGATCGGAAACGTGTGTCCACATGTTTAGCTAACGAACTGTGGTGAAAAAACACAGAAAAACTCGGTATTTTTTGCGTTTTTTCCAAAAATTCGCCAGCTCGTAAGTCCGGAACCTCGTAGGTCAGAGCGCTCGTAAGTCGGGGACTACCTGTATATATATATATATATATATATATATATATATATATATATATATATATATATATATATATATATATATATATATATATATATATATATATATATATATATATATACATATATATATATAT
>JBBPBX010081732.1:0-15888 GCA_038048925.1 Garcialebias charrua | reverse complement strand
GTCCATCGAAGACATAAGAGAGTGCGCGATAGATGTTTTTACAGGTCGCTCACCAAACAAGACACCCTTTGAAGTGTGTCCTGGTGAAAAGGTCAAATACCAATCGCTAGACCTTGAAGGAGCAAGAGCGCCAGCTCACTCTTTTAAGGAAGCCGAGAATAAGCAAAATTTCCAACCTGACAGACCGCAAAATGAAGGTGTCCGCTGGAACAAAGACCAAAAGGGGTCCAGAGACCCTAAGTGGTACAGGCCGCATCAAGAGGAAGAGCCCCATCAAAAAAGGAGGGCTTTCCAAAAGAAAAAGAAATATGGGTCCCAAGGAGACTCATATGAAAGAGGGTGGTCCCAGAGAGGACCCCCGAGCAATGCGCCAGCTCCTGCACCTCAAACTGAACAGTCTGGGGCGAGGAAAAACCCACAGAAGTTCCAGAAAAAAGGCCCTAAACCTCTGTCTTCAGAAGAGATGGAGAACATACGTCGGTTGTTAGAAAGTTTGAAAAAAACAAACAAGGAAAACAAACCTGGTGTGATGTGTAGCACTATCATTGATAGTGACTCAGAACACACTAATAACAGCAATGCCACGATTGCTGACAGAGTGAGAGTCCAAGGGTTCACAGACTTTGTTTTCACCCACCCACCTGTTCACATATATATATATATATGTCACAGACTTTGTTTTCCAAGAGTTAACAGACTTTGTTTTCCAAAGGATTAAAAGCTTTTCGCAATGGGATTACCTACGAACAGTATGGAATTTCCAAAAACTTTATGGGATTATAATTTTTGATTTTTTTTTTTCCACTTGCTGGATTACTTCAAGATCAAAGACAGTTCAAGGTTTCCTTTCGTGTTGGACCCCATCCCCAAGGACTGGCGATGGCTTCCAAAAGGGGGGAGATGTAGTGGACCTACCCAGGGTCAAATTAAGGTTTTTGAACTGTCCAGTGATGACCTTTACTGACCTCTCAGTAAAGCAAGACATTTACTACGAAATTATTCATTTAGCTATAATCTGATAACATAGTCACCAATAAGAGACTATTTCTATCTTTGATTTTAGGCTGATGTGATCAAATGAATAATTTTATTTGTAAGAGCATCAGTACATTTTAATGTCAGATAAATCAAATACTCTGCTTAATTCAAAATGTTGTACATGGAGGATTTCTCCTCTCCTCTCGAACTTGCATGTGAAGATAAAAGGAACACTTTATCTCATTCATTTTAGCTTGAGCTCAGGACAATCTAGACATCCAGAGACTTTTGTTTTTGTCCTATTTAATAATCAAGCTATTATCATTAATAGGTCCCATATGTAATGCTTAATGACGTTGTTTTAATCAAACCAACAGTATTTTGTTAAAGTGTTAAAGCAAAGGAATCAGTTTTATGATAAAATGCTGACATCTGAAACTAACACTTTATCTTTCTGACAAACTAATCTTTTGACCCCCTTTCAACATGTTGATGTCATCCTCACATCAACTTATGATGCCATTCGGCCAATCAGAAAGAACACATTTTCTGGGTCACGTCTCAGTTAAAACCTTCACATTTTACTTTCTCAAAGAAGTCTGCTGGAGTAAGCCTCAAACCATGGTCTTCTCCAAAGAACTGATGATCGTCTAGTCACACGCTAAGGACACGTCATTCAGTTAAAGACTTATAACATGCCAAGTTATAAGCCATCTTCAACAGCTGAAAAGCTCTCTTTTATTGACATTCCTTTAAGGAACGTCTTATCTTGAACAACAGCACCAGGAGCTGCCGTTACTTCGGTTCGAGTCAAGGCGCACGTCTGGAGACGCTGAGAATGGTAAACGAACTGACCAAACTGGACCGAGGGAGACTGACCATCTTCACGAGGTAACAAGTCGTCAAATGCTTTGCCAAGGGTACCAACGTGTAGCTTTAATCGGCCGGAGAACTGCCATGTTTCTGGTTAAAACACATCAAGATAACTCCCTGACTCTTAACTTTTCTTCCTCCATAAATTTCTCCTCCTAAATCTTTCCCTCTCTATCTAAGCTGGAAACTATTTTAAGCTGAAATGCCCACAGACTAAATATGTTAACATCCAATATTTATGTCTGTTGTGTTAAATTTAAGTTTGCTGACGTATTAATTTGAAAGAAAGTGAAATCATGTCAATCAAGTGTAATGGTGTTAATTTAGTTGATTTATTTTAAATAAATGATAGTGTCTCTTTGACATATCAAACTAAGTTAACGTCTTTGTCACTTAATGGCTTTGTGTATTTATCCATCATAAAGATCACAGAAATATTGGGTAAACTGAAAAAGAACAGAATCCGTGAACATTTACTATTCAATCTGAATAAGTAGATTAATTAAGGATAAAGAGGTCAGTATTTAATATTGACCTCCTCATTAATTCTTACAATCAATTAGCACAAAACAGATTTTGTACAAAGTATTTTATAGGTTGTGTAATGCAAAATTTATACGCTTTATACATTCTGAATTTCACTGTAAATTCTTGACATGTGTTGCTCTGTAGCATGAAAACTTCTACTGCAGTAACTATTTTAAGTTATTAATAGCTTTGAATTTATTTTATTTTATTACCCGTCTTCTTTGCCTTAATGTTGTCTGATAAGGCAGAAATGACTCACTAAATGCCTCAGGTAACGCCATGAGCTTCACTACCTCCACCATTATAGCTATCTTGTTTGTCTGAGGATAGCCCACCCTGGGTTACATTACTATGTGGGCAGAGCAATTTTACCATTAGCGCCATGTCAATTGTATCCACCACCAGCACAATGGTGGAGCCAGGAGATGGCCAATGGTGGCCCTGGCCAGGTTCTGGTCATGTTCTGATCATGTTCTGATCATGTTCTGATCATGTTCTGGTCAGGTTGTGGTCAGGTTGTGGTCAGGTTCTGGTCATGTTCTGGTCATGTTCTGGTCATGTTCTGGTCATGTTCTGATCATGTTCTGATCATGTTCTGATCATGTTCTGATCATGTTCTGGTCAGGTTGTGGTCAGGTTGTGGTCAGGTTGTGGTCAGGTTGTGGTCAGGTTGTGGTCATGTTCTGGTCATGTTCTGATCATGTTCTGATCATGTTCTGATCATGTTCTGGTCAGGTTGTGGTCAGGTTGTGGTCAGGTTGTGGTCATGTTCTGGTCATGTTCTGGTCATGTTCTGGTCATGTTCTGGTCATGTTCTGGTCAGGTTCTGGTCATATTGTGGTCATGGACACGAAATACTCTTATGTTAGAATGCTGTTCATTGACTTCAGCTCGGCATTCAACACCATCATCCCCCAACAGCTCATCCTTAAACTGGACAGTCTGGGGCTGAACACCTCAATGTGTAACTGGCTGCTAGACTTCCTGACCGGGAGACCACAGGCAGTACGGGTCGGGAATAACACATCCAGCACCATCACATTGAATACAGGAGCCCCACAAGGATGTGTGCTGAGCCCCCTTCTATTCACCCTGCTAACACACGACTGCACACCATCGTACAGCTCCAACCACTTCATCAAGTTTGCGGACGACACAACAGTGGTGGGTCTCATCAGAAATGTGACAAATTATATTATTATTATATATATATATATATACACAGTATATATACTGTATATATTAAAATAAAATAAACTACTACTGTACTTACTACTTGTACCACTATTTCTTACTTCGTGTTTTTCACTTATCACGGGGCTTCAGGGTACGGATCTCCAGTGATAAACAAGGGATTACTGTAATCCAAAAATTCCTATTGCTAAGAGCTAAACTAGCAAACAAACTTTGAATAATGGTGGGATTGGTGTCAAAGTTTATGCCTTCAAAGAGAAATACTGCAACCTTTCAAAACGTATTGATCGGAGTAAAATAATCAGATTTTAACTTTTTGTTTTGTACCTTTGTCCTCCTTGATAGTGAGCATGGGCAGAGCATAAATAATCTTGTACGAGGTCAATGGAGCACTTAGGGCACAGCCGAGGATATCCTACATGGACAAAAAAAGAAGGTTACATAACTAAATTGATTTACACTTTCAAAGACAAAAGTTCCCCTACTTAATCTGTGGAGAATATCTTACGGGGTCAGCTCTTTTTCAATTACAGAAACAGGAAAAGTGCAAAAGAGAAAATCTAATTATTTTCAATTTATTAATATTTTAGACAGCAGCATTTGCATTGCGATATTAAACTGAGGACTTGAATGAAAAAAGTGCTTTGCTTATTTGCTGTAGTTGGAAACAAAAGACAAAAGGAAAGTACGGTACCTGTCCCAGTATTTCCATGACCACTGGCACCACTCCGTTCTCCTTGGTGAAGCCCTGGAAAGACATGTTTCTGGCAGACCTGCTGGTGGAGATGAAGACGTCTCCGCTGGTTGTTTCAAAGGCGACATACTTCATGTCAGGTCTCACCCAGCAGTTTGTCTGTCCAAACATGGTTTCTGGTCTCAGAGTGGCAGCTACCAGGAAGATGGTTTTGCCTTTCATGCCGCTGTGGGGAAAATAAAAACAGGACTTTTTCTTAAAAGGTACATATCAATTTTAAATTAAATAACAATTATTTTGTGTCTATTTTAAACTAAAAATAAGCTCAATATTCACATTATTTATTTGTGAAAAACTTTGATGACAGGAAAAAGCATAAAAAGTGTGCGTGTCACATTAGTTATCCCAAATAAATAATAAATGGAACAGAGTTAAACAGTTATGACCAGTTACCTGCTATAAAAGACTTTAGATTTGAATTTTGCCGTGTACGGTTCAACAATTTTCATCTTGATGAGTGTGTACTCCTGAGGTCCAACTCCCTGTAAGAGATGTCTAAATGTTAGAAAAGAAAATCAACTAGTAACAGCTCATAATGTCCGTCCGTCCGTCCATCCATCCATCCATCCATCCATCCATCCATCCATCCATTTTCTTCCGCTTATCCGGGGTCGGGTCGCGGGGGTAGCAGCCTAAGTAGGGAGGCCCAGACTTCCCTCTCCCCAGCCACTTGGAGCAGCTCCTCTGGGGGAATCCCAAGGCGTTCCCAGGCCAGCCGAGAAACATAGTCCCTCCAGCGTGTCCTGGGTCTTCCTCTGGGTCTCCTCCCGGTGGGACATGCCCGGAACACCTCACCAGGGAGGCGTCCAGGAGGCATCCTAACCAGATGCCCGAGCCACCTCAACTGGCTCCTCTCGATGTGGAGAAGCAGCGGCTCTACTCCGAGTCCCTCCCGGATGACTGAGCTTCTCACCCTATCTCTAAGGGAGAGTCCAGACACCCTGCGGAGAAAACTCATTTCAGCCGCTTGTATCCGAGATCTCGTTCTTTCGGTCACAACCCAAAGCTCATGACCATAGATGAGGGTGGGAACGTAGATCGATCGGTAAATTGAGAGCTTTGCCTTTTGACTCAGCTCTCTCTTCACCACGACAGACCGGTACAGCGCCCGCTTCACTGCGGACGCTGCACCTATCCGCCTATCGATCTCACGCTCCAGTTTTCCCTCATTCGTGAACAAGACCCCGAGATACTTAAACTCCTCCACTTGGGGCAGGACCTCCTCCCCGACCTGGAGAAGGCATGCTACCCTTTTCCGGCTCAAGACCATGGCCTCGGATTTGGAGGAACTGATCCTCATCCCGGCCGCATCACATTCAGCTGCAAACCGCTCCAGCGAAAGCTGTAGATCACGATCTGATGAAGCCAATAGGACCACATCATCTGCAAAAAACAGAGAAGCGATTCTAAGGCCACCAAAACGGATCCTCTCAACACCTTGGCTGTGCCTAGAAATTCTGTCCATAAAAGTTATGAACAGAATCGGTGACAAAGGGCAACCTTGGCGGAGTCCAACTCTCACCGGAAACGAGCCTGACTTACTGCCAGCAATGCGGACCAAGCTCTGACACCGGTCGTACAGGGACCTAACAGCCCATATCAAAGGGCCTGGTACCCCATACTCCCGAAGTACCCCCCACAGAACCCCCCGAGGGACGCGTGGAGGGTCGTGTGGTCGTGCTCATAATGTGAAAAATAAATTTCTGTAAAAAATACATTTCTGTAAAATAATTAGTTAATAAAATTACAGTACCGTATATAGGTTCACAAAGTATTCTCATTTGGTCATGAGATAAATTCTTAAAGAAAATCAGCAATCCAGTATGGTAGAATATAGAGCCCGGCCGATATATGGGTAGGGCCAATAATTTATGCCAATATGTATAGACATCTAGGGACCTATCGTATCAAAATAATTGTTCCATTATGCGCCGATATAAGCACTTCTAATTTTCCCCCCTAAAATGCTGGGACCCAGCCATAATTGTACAATGTATCCAGCAGAAAGTGTATGAAGACTACTTTCAAGTCATGGCCTTTCACTTAAGTTTCACTTTCATATTCAACGCAGCAGAAGCAGGGAGCAATACAGTACTGTGTGTAGCATACTTTACTGAACAGAGCATTGTAAGTTTATTTTAACTGATCTGTAAAACAAAAACAATAATAAATTCTCTTCAATTCTCCAATCTGCTTGTCATTAGCTATGTGCCTCTCAAGTTAGCAAGCTAACATTTACATAACCTAGCATAGGCTATTGCCTTGTAAAACTTTACCCAGAACAATAAATCTAACATAGAGATAAATATATATCCGTGTTGGTAACGTCATCTTTGTCGTTCTCAATGAAATGCATTGTTTGTCTGAAATTTGTACTTCTCTGCAAAGAAAAAAAAAAAACAGCTGCTGTCAATGCTAATTAGGCCTTCACCATACGTGACTGACTGTTTTAACAATGAACAGGGAAGGGTGTCTCTTTGTTTAATTTATATTTTTGTAACACACTTGATAACTTTATGGTGAATAGTAGAGGATAGAAAACATGAACACATGTTAGGAAGACTTTTGTTATGACCAGTGCACCACTTGTAAACCTAGTGATCTGATTTGCTTAGCTTCATGGTTGCTAACAGCCAAGCTAAATAAACAAGCCCCACCCCACTCGCTGTTTACTTAGATTCTTGGTGGTGGACAAAGCTCAAAGATTTTCAGACATATTTGCTATTGGCACCCGCCTCCCCCCGATAGCCAAAACTTTCACATTGGTCAGGCTCTAGCAGAATAATCTAGAACGTTGTTTTCACCCCAAAACTGTCCATAATATTAATCCATTTAACGTGTAATATTTTACAATTTAAACTTTTGAACACAAAACTACCTCTCCAGTTTGCCTGTCATGGTCCATGCATGGCTGTCCATCCTTCGGAGAGTAGATGGTATACCTACAGAAGTTAAATATTTGTCACATTAGACTGCTGCAAAAATACTCAATGCAGCATTCAAGTCAATTGTAAACGATATTTATCTTTACACTTACCTTTTGCCAAACTTGATCTTCTTTCTCTCTTTCAGTGTGACAAAGTGCCACCTGACAAAGGAGTCGTAGAAGGGGTTCACATCAGTGGTGATGAAAGAACGCCTCCAGTCAACCTAAAAAACAATAATATAACTTCAATTAAAAAGTCAAGATTACATGTGAATTGAAAACTTGTAATAGTGAATTCTACTGTGAGTTTTGAGAGTGCTTCTTTGTTAAAGTGACTGATAATTGTACTCAGTGACAAAACATGAGTACTCTGTAAATCCAGTCAAACGTAAACAAAACTTAATTAATTAAAAAACACAGTTGTGTGCTAATTCAATTATATTTTCTTACCTTGACTCCCATCTGTTTGAGGTCCTTAACTGCCAAAGGAGGGAAGTACTCAAGCCAGTGTTCAGCACTGGCAAACTTGACAATTTCCTGATCATTTAGGCCTAAAGACCTCATGATGTCCCACTGGAAAGTGGAGGACCCAGATTTGGCCACGGCTTTACTCTGACAAAAGAAATGAAATGTTAAAAGAATGTTAGTTATATATCTGGAAATCTTGTAGTTTGTCAGGTTTGGGGAGGATTGCTTTGTTCGTGTCATTTTAATCAAATAAAACTCATACAGACTCAGCTCAGGTAAAATACATTTACGGTAATTTGTAGTTTTCTATTAGAGGTTTTTTGCTCAGAGTGAAAACTTGTCTCAGGTTTCAGATCCTAACCTTCTTGCCCTTTGCTTTGTCTTTGATAATGATTTCATCAAACAGCTTTGGCTTCTCCTTCTCCTCCTCCTCCTCCTCATCTGGAAACTGTGGAGGGTTTCCATACAGCTCCATTTCTCTCTTCAGCTTGTCTGCGCAGGCCTGACAGAAACAAAGAGGACTAGATGAGGATCAGGAACGTTATGAACTTACAGGCAAGGTATTGCAAGCTAGAATTTAATTCAAGAAGTTAATATCAAAGATGCATTTTATTTATTTATTTAAAAGGACAATGTGCACCGATTAATATTTAAATATCAGTTCAATAGCTGAATTTTATCCGTTGTCCTTACACAAGTTAAAAAAAAATAGAAACAGAACAAGTGCACAAAAATACAACAACCGATAAACAAACAAACTGATAAAATAAAAACATGCAAACACCACAATCTATAAGTTGCACAGTTAAAATAATTAAGATGGCTATTGAATGGAGATAATTTTATTTTGAATTACATTGATAAAATTACTAATAAATTTGTTTTGATAAAATGTGCACAATCTTAAAATGGGTGTGATGTTAACATACAGCATATTTTATAAAATTATCTAAAATACAAAAAAAAAAATTGTAGGCCATTGGTGATTTTTTCAGTACTCCATTACTACTGTATTCAGTTTCTTTTTGATACCAATCATGGTATTGAATGTCATGAGGAGGGAAAAAGCGCAACATAAGATAACTTTTTACCAATTTCATGTGGCGACAAAACACAAATGTTCACTTAAAACCTCTAGTGCAGAGATTGTGACAGTTTTCTTTAATTTGTATGAACAATGTTAAAAATGCTTCTGCTGCTGTTTACCCATTAAAAACCTGCGCACAGACAAAATTACAGTCATCCATCTCAGCATTCATGAGGATGAGGATCCAGTCTTGCAGAAATACTGAGCTGAGAGCTGTATTGAACTCCATCAAATACAAAATATTTGTCTTTAAATGTCAGATTAATAACCTCTGAGGATTTGGTTAATGCAGCCCAGCTGAATCAGACTTCAAAACAAACGCAGCATACACATCCAGACAGGTTTATTCAGACTGCCAGATGAATACGACTTCACATACTGTTGTGTGAATGCTTGTGTTAGCACAGTTTGCCAACTAAAAAAAGTGGCTTCTGTATTTATTAAAATTCAAGCTGTGTATCAAAGGCAAAGAATTAGCACAGTTTGCCAACTAAAAAAAGTGGCTTCTGTATTTATTAAAATTCAAGCTGTGTATCAAAGGCAAAGAATTTGCAACTTCATATCAGAATCAGAATCAGCTTTATTGTCATTGCACAGAAGCACAATGAAATTACATTTCAGTACAGCCCATCTGAAGAAACACATGAATAAATAAAAATTAAAGACAGGGTAGAAGGAGTGTCTGAGGCTGCAACCTCACTGAGAGGCGCTTCCTTTTTCGTTAAGATTAGAAAAAGGGGAACACAAGGAAAGAGGAGGTTAAAAAAAAATCCTGTCTCATACTGGCTATGTTTACATGTGCAAAATTCTTTGATAGGATTGAAATGTTTTCAGATAAAATAATCCAAACGTATCATTTACATGGGAACAATCTGTTCACGACGAGCGTTTACATGCAGCGGGCTTTGTTCTGAATAGAAGTACTTACATGCGCAGAGTGGTAAACTCTCCTTAAAAAAAAACACCAAAGATGAAGTTCTACTTCCGTGATGAATGTAAGCAAACATGAGCGCCCAAAATGGACCTGTGAAGTTTTAATGACGGTGGAGACGTTACTGCACTCCCTTACTGCACTCCCTTATTGAGCAAGAGATAATACAGATCATTTTGAGCTCTTTCATTTTGAGCTCTTTCAAAGTTTCTAGTAGAAATGTTTCGCTCTCCGACCAGTTTTGCTTCCCGGACATATTGGCATCTAGCCAGGCGGAAATACGTGAGGTTGACAGGTCGTTGCATGCAGTCAGGTCAGTTTTCCACAATTGTAATAAAATTATTATATTAACTGTTTACATATTTGAGATAAGGTGCTCTCTCTCTCTGAGGTGGCGTTCCCCTACACATGCACACCATTCGGATTATGAATCGCCATAAGCCACCCCTCTCATTTGGATTACAAATTCATTCGGATCAAGCTGAATCAACAAACAATAATTCGAATGGGGCGTTTACGAAAACGCAATTTCAATCCTGTGTATGTCCTGTACATATTGCAGTTCTGACAATAAAGTTGACTTTGACTTTGACTTACATGACACATTTTTATTACGAAAAGCCATTTAATCCGATTACGTATGTCTATGTAAACATAGCTTACAGAGCACCGTGTGAAGCTGAAAAAATAAAAATAAAAAAACGTACAAAAAGGAGGAGGAAAGGAGCACGAGGAAAAAGTATCCGCCTTCACCGAGAGCAAGAAGGAAAAACAATTAATGGGTTACAGTGTTTCTCCCAAGTTAGTTGCCTTTAGAGGGTGCTCATCAGTGTTTTTCAACAGGTGGGAGGGTTAGCAAAGTGAGAAGTTAGTAATGTAGGCAGTTGTCAACAGTGGAGTTGGGGGTTATAGTGAAGCATTATGGTTTTAATGCTCGGTCTGAACTGCACATGTTTTGAGCTCCTTTTAAGAACTTATCACTTAATTTCCTTAGATTATAAATTGAGGACATTCTACAATGTTGTGTTAGTTTAGCAGTTCTCAAACTGTGGGGAGAATGGGCATGTGTCGCTGATTTATTTTTTATTTCTCCCTCCACGAGCATGTAGCAGGCAGAACTAATAATAATTATGTGTTATGTATTGTCATCATTGTATGTTCCCATACAATGGCAAAATTGGCTCTCTGCATTTAACCCATCCACCACCAGGTGGAGCAGTGGGCAGCTGAAAGCGCCCGGGGAGCATTTGGGGATAGGGTGTGCTGCTCAGAGACACCAAGAGATGTGCAATGACTGGGGATCAAACCTGGGACTTAACGTTGTAATGTCTCGTTACAGCATAAACCTATTTTAGGGACGCATAAAACAACAAATGTATCTATTACTATATGTGTTGTTTTTCTCCGTAACAAAGTGTAACTTTGGAAAACAAAGTATGTTATTGCTAAAATCAAAGATTTCAAATGAGGATAGCTAAAGTGAGTTAATTTGTGTAATTGAATTATTTGTTGAAAGATATGAAGGAGATGTACACCACACATTTAATGTGTTGAAGCTCCAAGTCAACCCAGCTGAGGTGAGTTGTGTACCTCGCCTTGAAACTCGCTTCATTTCAAGTAAATGTGGGACAAGTTAATTTATTTATTTTACTTTTGTTTTACAAGGAGAAAAATGTTTGAGAACCAGTTCTCATTTACAAACATGACCTAGAAAAGAAGGTGTTATTCCAGAAAGTGTTCAGGAGCACGGGAGCGTGCACGGCTCCTCCTGCTGCTTTAGTTCTTGCGTCAGATATTAAACTAAAAGCCGTATATTTGTTTGCCAAAGATTGCAGCAAATGTGTGCCTCTGTTTAACTTTTTATTTTCTTCAAAACTTACAATGTTGTTTGAGTAAAAGTGTCAGTTCTTTGTGTTTTTAGCTTGTCATGAATATCTGCATATTTCAATATTACACGATTAAAAAATATATATATTGACGATTTGGATGCACTAAACTGGTTTAAATTTGAAATCATACAAAGACATAACTGTACTGTGATAATATGTCACGTTTTTAATTATCATAAATGTAATTTACAATCTTTGAATTTGTCTGGTTTGCCTGTATTTTTCCAATCATGCAGTTATTCAAAACACTTCAAAAGACTGTTCATGACCCACATCAGAACAACCATCAACATCAACAAGGACCCTCAGTACGGATCCCTTGAAAATCGATCAACAGATTATGCCATCTCCTCTGTGATCCACACTACTCTCACCCACCTGGAGCAGAAGGACTTCTATGTCCATATGCTCTTTGTGGACTTCACATCTGCCTTCAACACAATGATTCCCCCAAACCCTGATGGACAAACTACTCACACTAAGGCTAAGCCCCTCCATTTGCTGGGTTCTAAACTTCTTAACAAACAGACCACAGTCAGTGAGGATCCATAACTTCTCCTCCTCCACCATAACCCTCAGCACTGGCTCTCCTCAGGGATGTGTGTTGAGCCCTCTCCTGTTCACTCTGCTCACATATGATTGTACAGCCACATCCAGGCTGTCATATTGTTAAGTTTGCAGATGATACAGCTGTGGTGGGATGCATCACAAACAATGATGAGTCCAGCTACAGGCAGGAGGTGGAACACCTGGAGAGCTGGTGCAAAGAGAATAACCTTCACATCAATGTGAAGAAGACAAAGGAGATGATTGTGGACTTCAGAAGGAACAAACACACCCACACCCCACTGAACATAAGAGGATCTGTGGTGGAAGTGGTCTCCAGCTACAAGTACTTGGGTGTACACATGAATGATAACCTCAGCTGGAGCAACAACACCACCAGCCTGATCAAGAAAGGTCATCAGAGACTCTACTTCCTCAGACGGCTGAGACGAGCTGGTCTGAGAAGCTCAGTCCTCACCTCCTTCTACAGGTGTGCAGTGGAGAGCATCCTGTGCTCCAGCATCAACGTGTGGCATGGAGGCTGCACAGCTGCAGAAAGAAAAGCTCTGCAGAGAGTGGTGAAGGCTGCACAGAAGATGTTGGAGTCAGTCTCCCCACCATCACAGACATCTACACCTCCAGATGCAGGAAGAGGGCCACCTGCATCATGAAGGACCCCACTCACCCAGCACACACACTTTTTGCCCCGCTCCCCTCAGGCAGGAGGTTGAGGAGCATTAAGTGTAGAACCACTAGACTGAGGAACAGCTTCTACCCTGAGGCTGTTAGACTCATGAATCTCTAACCAGGATGATCACTGTGAAAAATCCCATCATCCCTGCTGATCTGTTTCATGTTGCTGTGTTAATTTGTGCTCATCTGCTCATACAGACTCATGTTTGTGCTGCTGTTTGGCACTTTTTTATGCTACTAGTGCTTAGTGTATTTTTAGTTAATGTTTTTCTTAGTACATACTGTATATTAGATCTTATTACTGTTTTTCTTTTACATTTTAATACTTTTGTTGGATGTAACTGGGACACTGTGTACACAATTTCGTTCCACCACATGTACCACATGTGGTGCGTATGACAAATAAAGAACCTTGAATCCTTGAATTATATGTGTAAGTACTTTTAGCCATATAAAAGTATATGAATCATTACATTCAAATATAACAAACCTCATGGTTTTTTTGCCTTTATATAACTTTGTTATATTCAAAAGGGTGACATTTAAAAAAAAATGTATAGCACAGGTAAGTCAAAATAACTTGTTTGCCAGATGGGCAGACCTCTGCCCTAAAATCACTTTATTTCACCCAAATAAATAAAATTAAAAGATGTCTGCGTAGTGACTTCTTGAGTATTTTGAGCATTGTTAATACAGGTGGTCCCCGACTTACGACGGCCTCGACTTACGACGTTCCGGACTTACGAACGCGCTTACAAACAGTACTGTTGTACAGTAAATACAGCACTGTCTAACCGTTTGTAAATAAAGTTCTGTGCATGTTAATGAACCAGTATGTATGCTTGTTCAGTCTCATGTTGATAAACGGGTGTGCGGCGCAGCGTTAGCATACATTTTCCGACTCACAACCAAAAATCTGGACTTACGAACGCCACGTGTAACGCGTTCCGACTTACGAATTTGAGTTATGAACGGTGCATAGGAACGGAACTCGTTCGTAAGTCAGGGACCACCTGTATTTGGGTTTGGCAACCCAGGCTGAGAGCATGCAGAAACTTGTCTTTCTTCAAACAGAGGGGCATCAAAAAAATTGTAAACCTTTGTTAGTTAAATTTAAAAAAAAATATGCAAGACTGTGTCAGATTTTAGATTGTCACATAAACCTGTGTCAGATTTTAGATTGTCACATAAACCTGAGATACATCTTTTGGTGGCATATCATATTGACAGTTTTCTGAAAGTTAAAGCAGATTTATAATACGGTACTGTAAACATAATGTACATGATTCTCATACATAACGTACCAAGAAGACATCACATTTACCTTGATTGGCATTCCTGTGCAGTGCAGCCCAAATGGAAAGAGGCATTTCTTCCCCTTCATAGACTGGTAACCAACAGCAAACTACAAGAACAAATGAGAACAGGAGAGGCTCAGAGGAAAGGTGCAACAAACTCAGGATATGGATGTGTTATAGATAAAAGTTTAAAATGCTAGCATCTTTGGGGTTTATCACTTCAACTAATTGATTAACGTATTAGTGAGGCTAACTTTAGAATAAAATATGAACCACATAATGGATGTTAATGTCAATTAACAATAATGTTTAATTATGTTGCAATCAATAGTTGACCAATGTTTAAAATCTCAGACCTTTCACCATTGTCGAGTTTTGTTTTGTTTTTTGGAGTCAATCCAATTCAATGTATTTATTCAATTCAATGTTTTGTTAAACACTATGAACATTCAAATTTTTGTACTGTACATGTGTAAAATGAAGCAATTGTGTTAATCTGTTTACTATGCAAACTCACCTCACACTTTGACAAACTGAACGTATGGCCAAGATGCAATCGGCCGTTCATATAAGGATACGGAAAGGTCACAAAGTACTTGTTTTTGCTGGAAGGGAAAAAAATGTATTTGATTAATTGATCAGTGGATTGGAAAGCTACAGAGTAAGACGTCTAAAGTCTCATTTTGATAAACTTTTTTTGTTGACAAACTTTGGCAAGAAATGCTGTAACAGGTACAGCAATTGTTTTAAACCAACATCCCTGTACACTTAAGTGTTTCAGATTGTAAGGCAAGTTTTCAAAAACTAAAGTCTTCAAAATGACATCTGCAACTCACTTGGAGCTCTCTCCAACAGTTGATGGTGCATCACTCTCAAATGTTCTCTCCTTCTCCCATTTCTCTTGAATTTCTAATTCAATCTTTCTCAAAAAGTCCAACTTCGCAGTTCCTTTTCGTTCCTTCAAGACAATGAATGTCAAACAGTTACTGACACTGTATTACAAAAATCAACATGTGAACTGTATGCTGTAGAATGTTATTTAACATACAAACAATAGAACCATCTTTCTAGTTCTTTGCTGTTTCAAGAGCTCATGCTAGCTCTGACTTAGCTATAATAGCTACAATAAGTTAATATATTGAAATAAAGACTGACATTTACCATTAAACACACTGAGCTGTTTAAGTGATTAACTTACCGTCATTTTATCTAAAAATTGTTTTTTATTTGCTGTTTGTAAGGGAAGAAAAGGCAGAAATGGTTTCCAATATGTCAAAGAACCCCACGCCACCGGTGCCTTGATGATGACACACCAGCAGTCCGCTTTTCCGCAGTGTTTCCTGGGAAATGTAGTCTGTGTGTAGTATTTACGCGTCACGTCAAAAGTTGTCGAACAAATCAACATTTTGATTGGAGTATGTTGCCTTTAGTTAACTTTTTTTTTAGCTTTGTTTATTTGTTTGAAAAAAACAAAACAAAAACAATAAGCCCGCTTGTGTTATTTTAATTAGTAGTCCATTTTTTTACGGATCTCCCGCTTTACGACCAACATGCCGTAAATCGTTTTGCTCGACCTGCCAGAAGAGCGACAGAAGGCCTTAAAGCTTATTAATAAATAGACGATGAGTGTAGGGTTGGCAAAACGCGCTTACTCCGTATAGACGATTTTACAGTTTTTCTCACGATGATCATAGAAAATGTCGAAGCGTTGAAGTCGTGGCTG
>JBBPBX010081730.1:0-15888 GCA_038048925.1 Garcialebias charrua | reverse complement strand
TGCCTCCCCTCCCATTTGAACTGCCTTAACACAAAAAAACTTTCTCACACATTACCACACAACACACAAAGTTTTTAACACTGGACTCTGTGTCATCAAACGGGTTATTCACTAAACTCTCGGTCATGTGCTCATTCAGTTTGCACTACTTCTCATATTTGCACTAATGTTTGTATTACATTACTGCCTATAGTCATACTACTGTTTACATTCACTGTTTACATTTATTAATACGGTTTACATTTATTACTACTGCTTTACATTTATTACTACTGTTTACATTTACACTACTTTTATCTACACTACTGCAGATACATATACAGCATTCTCTGACTAGCCTTATCTAAGGATGCCAAATGTGCCTTATGTGCCTCACTGCATATGCCACTTTGCCTCTATACCAACATCAACTACCTCATACATATACTGTGTACATTAACTTATATGCTGCTGTGCCACTCTTTGCAAATGTCAATGCTAGAACCTTCAGTTTATTTTATAGATATACTTTTTATACTTTTTATACTACTATGCAAAAACTCAGGACAGTATTACACTTTTATTATTTCATTTTATGCTTATGTTCATTGGGTGTTTGGTGTTTCAGTGTTGGTGTAAATTTTCATACTTTTATACTATTATGAAAAAACTCAGGACAGTGTTACACTTTTACTATTTTATGCTTATGTTTATTAAATGTTTTAGTGTTTAGTGTTTAGATGGTTACTGTTGCACCGAGGGACTGAGAGAAACGCAATTTCGGTCCTGTGTATGTCCTGTACATATTGCAGTTCTGACAATAAAGTTGACTTTGACTTTGATACATACATACATACATGCATACATACCCATATATTATTGTTAAAGAAAAAAAGCACAACTTTTAAATGAAATTGTGTGTAATAGATCCAACAATGTTCAGTCAGGTCATCAGGTCAGCTGTTTTTTTTTTTTAATTGTTGTTGAGAGACAAACCAAAGGAAGTGTCCAGATGACTTGACTGAACATTGTTGGATTACTTTACCTGGATTATTGAGCATGAACTTTGATGTGCGTACGGTAATATAATTAAAAAGCAGAGGGTTTAGTGTTCTCCAGGAAATTAACTACGGTAGGAGAGCAGCAAGTTGACTTATTTGTTGTGTTTCTGAAATAACTACAAAAACCTATTAACGTATTACTATAAGCAAAACAAACATATTGTGAAAACTAAGGTGACAAAGGACTATACATTATTCAATAATAAAGCAATATAAAGTAAAATAAAGTAAAATAAACTAACATCTCACATGAGGCACATGGAGAGCATGACTTGGCTTATTAGCTTTAACAGCACATTACTGTATATGCAACTTAACTTCTGCATGACTGCAATATGCATTAACATGATATTAACACCCAAACTAAAGGATATAACATCAATAGGCTCACCTTCTGTCATCTACACACAGCAGTAAACCAGGAAACCAACAACAGATGCTCAAAAAACAAAAATATATCCATGTTGGGTGAGAAAAAGACATTAGCGCAGGCAGCAGCGAACTTTACACAGAACAGTGCGTCAGAACAGCCGCGGCGCATTCAAAAACGTGGGAATCATGCTATTCAGAAAGAAGACAAGCTACAGTCAAAGAGACCTTAGCTCAGCAAGCAAACTAACCAAATATAAACAATGTGGGCTTTCTAACAAGAATTGTATAAAAATCATTACAAAAAAAAAATATTCAATTCCACTTAGGGGGGCCCCCTAGTGGCCTGGGGGCCCTAATCAGCCACTTATGATGCTTATGCCTCAGGCATCTCTGGTTGGTGGGTTGCTAAAGCCACAGCTTATAATGTCATTAAATGAAAGAGCTGGGTCTAAGCACACTTTGGCTCTGGTTTAGCACTGGAACCTGTTTAGAGGAGAAAAAACAACTCTGTGATCTGAGCAGTAAAACTGTATGTTTGAATATAAAGTTACATTTCTCCTTACTGTATTTTACATGTGTTCCAGTGGTTCCTGCAGATGTTCAGAAGTCAGTGCTGATTAAAGAAGAAGCTCCTGAAGAACAGTGGCCTGATGTGGACCAGCAGGACACAAATTGTCTCCACATAAAAGAGGAAGAGGAGGAACAGTGGCCCATTTTGGGAAGAGAGCAACTCAGTATGAAGGAGGAGACAGATGTCACCAGCTTTTCATTAACTGCAGTTCATTTTAAGAGTGAGGATGATGAAGAGAAACCTCTGTTCTCAAAGCTTCATCAACACCAAGTTGAAGTTGGTGATTTTCCAACCAGCAGCTCAGTTGACCACATAGAATCATCAACTGATGAAGGAGAAAAATATACGAAAAACCCAGCTCAAAATTATTATAGAGACAATTCTGATTCTTCAGAAACTGAAGTTAGTGAAAATGATGAACAGGATAATGAAGTGAACAATCCTGAGTCTGAGCTAAAACCTTTATCAGACTCTGGGTCAAAAGCTGAAGACAGTGATGAAGCCTGGGAGTCTTCACCCAGCAGGGTCTCTGAGTCAGTTGTGAACAAGATTCACCACAAAAATGGACTGAAGCCATTTTGTTGTGATGTTTGTGGGAGAAGGTTCAATGTTAATCGATATTTAAACAGACACATGAAAATCCACACAGGACAGAAACCCTTTTCTTGTAATCTGTGTGAGAAAAGGTTTAGCGAAAAGGGAGATTTAAACCGACACATGAAAATCCACACAGGACAGAAGCCCTTTTCTTGTGATCTGTGTGAAAAAAGGTTTACTGAAAATGGTAGTTTAAAAAAACACATGAAAATCCACACAGGACAGAAGCCATTTTGTTGTGATCTTTGTGGCCGACGGTTTACAAGAAGCGACAGTTTAAACGGACACATTAGAATCCACACAGGACAGAAACCATTTTCTTGTCATCTGTGTGAACAAAAGTTTTCCGAAAAGAGCCATTTAAACCGACACATGAGAATCCACACAGGACAGAAGCCCTTTTCTTGTGATCTGTGTGAAAAAAGGTTTACTGAAAAGGGTAGTTTGAAAAAACACATGAAAATCCACACAGAAGAAGCCATTTTGTTGTGATCAGTGTACCGGTAGTTAAAAGTTTACTAAAAAGGACAGTTTAAAGAAACATATGATGATCCACACAGGACAGAAGCCCTTTTGTCATCTGTGTGAACAATTTTTTTTCCCAATAAAGCAGTTTAAATTCATACCTGAAAATCCATACAGGACATAAACCATTTTTTTCAAAGTAAAAAAAAAAGTCAAAGTCAACTTTATTGTCAGATCTGCAATATGTACTGTACAGGACATACACAGGACCGAAATTGCGTTTCTCTCAGTCCCTCGGTGCAACAGTAAACATCTAAACATTGAAACACTGAAACATATAATAATAGACATAAGCATAATAATTTTTTGTGATCTTTGTGACCGAATGTTCACCAGTAAGGCCAATTTAAACAAACGCAAGAGAATCCCTACTGGGGGAAATAGTAATTTGAAAGAACTTATAGGTAAGAATCCACACAAAATTGCTTTTTCTTTTTAAAGTACATAACATTCACAGACTGCAGTTGTAAGTATATAAGAATATTAAGTTTACCTGTTTAATGCTGAATAAATATCTTTAAAAAAATTGCATATCAACTGATTTTAAGTTTGTAGTCTATGTTTTGAATGTCTGTATCACAACAAAGAATTTGGACACTAAACAGGGAGATAAGTACTTGTATCAACTGAAAAAAGAGATTAGGCTTGAAAGCATGTGCAGCAGGTTATGGTTGGTATAAATATAAATGACAATGTTCTAGCAAAGGAGGAGCGTGATCGAAATGTTGGAGTATCTAGAACAAGTTCAATGCTCCCACTGCGTTGGGAGAAGTCTCTGCCTCAAGGGCCCTGCATTCTCCATCTGAAGCAGCAAAATCTGCTCTCATTGATGTAGTTGCGTTAAGAAAATTGCATCATTTTGTTCTCAGAGCAGCTTCCCCCACCCCTACTGGACACAAAGCTTGGGTCAAATTTTTTTCCATGGGCACATGTGCCAAGAATTGTGTGATTGTTCAGAAGTATGTGGGTGGGTGTAATGGTGTAGTCACACAGAGCAGCTTTTCAACCTCCAAAAAGCTCCTCACGCACGCAAGTGGACGCACTTGTGAATGCAGCGTGTTCAGAGCTGAACGCCAGAACGCGAAACAGCTGCTGGGTGTGTGGGAGGAGCTTACCGGTATAGAGTCCTGCGCACTCCGCCAGGCAAGGAGGAGCTTTTTATTTCCGTCTCTGTGTGTGGAGCAGACTTGACTGGTCGTGAAGGACTTGTCGCGAACACACAGCTACAATGAGTTTCTCTTCCATAGTCCACGACCTCGCGGGTCTTTTCTGTGTCCCAAAAACAATACGTCACATAGTGCGCGCGCACCCTCGTTTCCGCGTCACATAGGGACTCTCCCCCTGACCCCCTCTCTTCTCCCCCGACTCTCCCTGATTGGTTGACACACCAACCAATCAGGTAGAGTTGAGCGGCGTTTGAAAGTTTGAACCGCGAAATCTTCAGCATGTTGAATGCTCGGTTTGGAGGCGGAAGCCGGTTCACGTGCACGGAAAAACGCTTCCCAGCACGCTCAACACGCACGCGACCTGACGCCAGACGCCAAGACGTGGCTGGAAGCGCGTCCACCATTGACTTTACATGTAAACTGGACGCTCCTGCTGCCAAAACGCTGTTCGGTGTGACTACACCATTAGTCAATTGGGAAATGTGCTCAGACATTCAACTGTATGACTGTTCAAACATACTAAATTAGTCAAAAGGCCCAAACTGAATGGAGATTGTGTAAACGTTGTGTATGGAGGAGTCTGTCTGCTGAAAAGTGTGCTGCTTTTTTCATGATATATTTGTGGCCAAACGGCAGATGCAGGTACAGAGTGGAGACCCTGGCAGGAAGAAACCAGTGCAGTGATGTATACTGCAGCGGGAGAGGTTTCCCAGGAGTTCTGCTCCTGTGTCTCGTGCACTACAGGTGGTCCCCGACTTACGAGCGAGTTCCGTACTTATGAGTTGCTCGTAAACCGAAAATTCGTACATCGGAACAGCCCGCAGTGGCTATCTCGTAAAACCGGAACTTTGCTCGCAAATAGAAAAAAGACGCTAGCGCTGCGGCGCACACCCGTTTATCAACATGAGACTGAACAAGCGTACATGCTGATCCTTAAACATGCACAACACTTTATTTACAAGCAGTTAGCTAGCACATTACACCACACATTCATCTATAAACACATACCTGTACAGTTTTTTCGGTACAACAGTGCTTTTCTCTGCCTTTTGTTTTCACACGACAGACACGTCGTCTCTCGCCCCCCCCTCCGCGCGCTCTATGTGCAGTCAAAGTGCAGTGCAACTGTCTAGTCCAGACAGAAAGGACTGTTAGTATCCTAACTTCATACAGAAAAAGTTTTAATAACTTACCGAAAGCCGTCTGCTTGCGCCGCCATCAGCTGCATCTGTTAGCATTAGCTCCCCCGAATCCGCAGCTCCGGGCAGTCCGGTTTATCTGCATCTCCAAAAATGCTGTCGGCTTTGTTATTCCAAGTTAGCTCGTTGTCCCCCGATGTCTTCGGCTTCCAGTCCGACATCGAGGCGAGCTCCAGGGACCTCTGATCGCACAAAGCCGGCTGTCGAAGCAACAGCTCTGGTGGGGTCCGGTTTAGCATGTTAGCTTAGCTCATACCATGAGCTGCTGGTCTCGCGCGGCGCTGTGGGAGCGCTCGGCGGAGCGATCGCGGTTGCTGCTCCAGTCCTGAGACATTCACAGAGTTCAGGGAGTGTTTCCAGTTAATTTATCCGTATGAGGCATGCTCTTATGGGAGAAACAGTCCTCCAAAAGCCGAGTGCCGACCGAGACCGGAAGTAATGAATGTAAAATGGCGGCTCCGCCATTTTACATTCATTAGTTCCAGTCTGGCAGTACCGAAATACCAGTTCATTCATTAGTTCCAGTCTCGGCAGTGTTCAAAAAAGCACGAAATTATTTAAAAAAATGATAATAATGATACTTTACGTATTTATAAAGCCATTTAAAACATTCACAGCTGCAACAAAGTGCTGTACACATGAAATTAAGAACATTTAAACCCAAAAAAAAAAAAATCATTTTTTTTTTTTTTATTTCATATTTTTATTAATTATGATAATCTCGTAAAGTCGAACGCTCGTAGGTCAGGGCAGTGGTGGGCAACGCTAATCCAAAAATTAGTTCCGCTATTTCTAAAGCACTAATTAATTTATTTAGGTCCGCAATTTCAAAAGCACTAATGTCTTATGAAAATTAGGGGAAGCTAATTCTAATCCGCTAATTAAATTCAACAATTGGTAGCAGCAAGTTATGCAATATTTGCACTACACTGCCAACTAGCGGTGCATGAACTGTTATACAGTAAGTTGTTTGAGTTGTATACATTTAAGAAAAAGGTCGAAAAGGACTTGCTCAAAAACTATATATGATGTAGCTTAGTGTGTTTGTGTACAGTATTACAGTTAGATAAATTAGTAGATTTATTCATTTTGTGATGTAGTTTGAAGGTTATCATTGGTTGAACAAACTGTGAAATAAATAAGGGGCAGATATAATAAGATTTCATCTTCTTTCTGCTCCTTTCATTTTATCCTACTTGTATTCTTCTATCTGATGAAACTGTTTTGTATTGTTCTTTTAAAATGAATGAATAAACATCAAATCAAATCAACGGCCCAGTCAGAGTCCAGAACCTGAACCTGAAACCTTCAGAGAGCAGAAACCTCAAAGAACTGAAGCAACAATGGAAAGAAGAGTGGGTCAGAACTCCTCCAGAACCAGGAGAGAGACTGATGAAGTCCTGCAGACTGATGAAGTCAGAGAACCACAGAGGATTCTGCTGCTGCTGAGGTTCTGTTGGGTCAGAGGCACAAGCTGAGGTTAAATTTTAATGATTTTAGAACTTGTTAAAGATCATCCATCCAGCTAACTGTCTATCCATCCATCCATTCAGCTAAAAGTCTATTCATCCTTGTATCTGATGAAACTGTTTTGTATTGTTCTTTTAAAATGAATGAATGAACATCAAATCAAATCAAAAATAAGTCTGTATCTCTGTGTTTATCATTGTCCTGGCATTGTCTCCTGTTGCCTCTGTCTCCTGAGTTCCTTGTGATTCCCTGAGTATGTAAGTTTGCTGCCGAGTCCTAATGGTGAACTACTTTTTTAAATCCAGCAGATTTGACCATTTCGTGAAACTCTCAAGCTCAGAAAAACTTGTGCTATAACGTCAGCTATGAAATATATTTTTTCTCAGCAAAGAAATAATTGTTTTACCGTGTTTTGTTGTAAAATCCTGGCTTCTTTGGCCGTCGCGGACGCCATTTTGAAGAGTGCTAATGTGGCGAAATTCTATTTTTAAATCCAGACGCGTCGCGTAGGCCCTGAGAAACATCCATAAGTTCACCCTCCATGTTAAAAAGTCTTCGTCTGACTCTTCGAAAACAAGCAATAAGGCTGCAGAGTAACACACTGGCTGCTAACTGCTATAGAGAGAGCACACACCAAGAGACTGAGGGGGACGCTTTTTTGTGACGGACCACATCCGGTGCTGCTCGTAAATACGTTATTTCGTTTTTACTGATAGATAATTAGTTATTAGCGGTACTGCATTTTAAATAAAAATAGAATAAATCCGCTTATGAATTATAAAACTTAGTCAATCCGCTGTAAAGCTAACAGATTATTTAGCAACGCTACAAGCGGATTAGCGCAACAGCGCTACCTAGCGGTCGGAGGCCCACCACTGGTCAGGGCGCACGTAAGTCGGGGACCACCTGTATTTTATGTTTGTTTATGTTTATTAAATTTGTTCATTTTTTTACAAAAGAAACAATACAAGGCAATCTCATAATGATAGTGTACAAAATGTAAAAAAATGAAAGGTGGCAGAAAGAAGAATAAATCTTATTATATCTGCCCCTTATCTCCAACAATCAGATTAAACAACAGTAGTCAAACCATGTAAACAATAATAATCTTCAACCAACTTTTTCCAACAATCAGGTTAAACAATAATATTCTTCAACCAACAGTACAAAATGACTAATTCTTTTTAGTTTTCTAACTAATACTAATACAGTACAAAATGACTAACACTTTCTAATTTTCTAACTAATACAATACACATTACGTTATTTCACATATATTTTTTTAACATATTTGTTTTGATCATTTTTTTAAATGTAAACATTGACTTGGCATTTTTAACTACATTCTCCAAGCCATTCCATAATCTAATTCCCTGAATTGAGGTAGAACGTCCCTTCAAACTGGTTCTGAATTGTGGTTTTACAAACAACTCTGTTCCCTTAAGATTATAACAACTTTGTCTTTTAACAAAGTGCATTTGGATATTTAAAGGTAATGCATTATTTTGAGCTCTATACATAACTGATAAAATATTATAGTCTACCAAATCATGGAACTTCAGTAATTTTAGTTGATAAAATAATGTACTTGATGGATGACGGTAATGCTTTCTAGTGATAATTCTTACAGCTCTTTTCTGTAATACAAAAATAGGCTTTGTGATTGTTTTACACGCATTCCCCCAAACATCAATACAATAGATTAAGTGTGGAACAATGATTGTGTTATACAACAAATACAGAGCTTTATCATTCAATAGGTCTCTGACTTTGTACAGTACTGCTATCGATTTAGCTATTTTTATTCTTACAGAATTTATGTGTTGTTTCCATGTCAGTTTGTCATCAATGATAACACCCAAAAACTTCACCTCATTCACTCTACAAATCTCAACATCCTCAATTTTGAGTGGAACATCGACAGTTTTCTTTCTATTACCGAATATCATGTAATTAGTTTTCTCTAGATTTAATGATAATTTATTTATTTTAAACCAAGTTTGTATCTTGACAAATTCTGTCTTTATCAATTCTAACATTTGTTCTATATCTTCACCTGAACAGAAAAAAGTGGTATCATCTGCGAAAAGTACACATTTAAGGAGTCCTGACACATTTACCAAGTCATTCACATATAAAATAAAAAGCTTTGGTCCAAGTACAGAGCCTTGAGGAACTCCACATGTGATATTACAGAGGTCAGATCTTACATCATTTATTTGTACAAATTGTTTCCTATTTTTTAAGTAGCTAGATACCCACTGTAATGCTGGTCCTCTAATACCATATTTGTTCAGTTTTTCAAGGAGAATGGTGTGATCAATAGTATCGAATGCTTTTTTTAAATCAACAAAGATACTGATACAGTGTTGTTTTTGATCGACAGCAGTAGTTATTTGTTCCATTAATTCCATGAGAGCCATTGATGTAGAGTTTTTTGATCTAAACCCATACTGACTGCTGCTTAGAATATTTTGTTTATCTATAAATTGGTCTAGTCTGTTTACAAATAGTTTTTCAAGAATTTTTGAAAACTGTGGTAACAAGGATATAGGTCTATAATTGTTGAATACACATTTATCACCATTTTTAAAAAGAGGAACGACCTTAGCTACTTTCATATTATCTGGAAAAATTCCTGTTGAAAATGATAAGTTACATATGTATGTGAACGGCTCAATAACATGACTCATTATGTCCTTTACAAACATCATATCCATGTCCACCCAGTCTTTCGATCTCTTGTCTGTAAGATGTTTTACTACATTCATTATTTCCTCTTTGTTAGTTCCATTTAGGAAAATACTATTTGCACAACCTGTAATTGAGTGGATCATATTTTTATCTACTTTTGGTATCTTAGCTGCAAGGCTTGATCCAACATTCACGAAATATTGATTAAATCCATTTACAATTTCATTTTCATCATGAACTTCATCGTTGTCTTTTACAAAATATTTTGAAATACCAGTTTTTGCTTTATGATTCTTCAGTACACCATTCATTACTCGCCATGTTGCTTTCATATCACCATTAGTTTTATCTAATAATTTACTATAATATTCTTTCTTATGTTTCCTTATAATCCCTACTAATTTATTTTTATACTTTTTATATTTTTCTTCTGCGCTCTGACTTCGCAATTTCAAGAAACATGAATACAAATAATTCTTTTTTTTACATGCATTTCTTAACCCTTTTGTCATCCATGGTTGATCATTCGTATTTCTCTTTGTGTAATTTGTTTGCACACAATTCTTTTCATACAGGGTTTCCAAGATATTCATAAACTCATCATATGCCCTGTTCGCATCATCAACATACACATCATTCCAGTCTTGTTTATCCAGATCCTCTTTCAATTTTTCCAAAACTTTTTTTGATGTGTTTATGATTTTTTTCTTCGTTGTGTCTGCTTTTGTGATATTTTGATCATTTTTAAATATTGTGAAAACTGGTAAATGATCACTTAAGTCGGTCGTTAAGATACCACCAATCACATCCCCATTTGTTATATTTGTGAAAATATTATCAATTATTGTAGCACTATGAGTTGTAATTCTTGTTGGCTTTGATATCAATGGATACATATTTAAACTGTACATTGAGTTTATAAATGTGCTTATGTTATTTGAATCTGTTTTATTTCCCATATCAATGTTAAAGTCTCCACACAAGAAAATATTTTTATTAAAACTTTTCTCCATTAGTTCCAAGATTTTATCAGTGAATATTTCTATATTTGCTCCTGGTGATCTATATACACAACTTATTATTATGTTTTTATCGTTTTTGTTTATAATTTCTATTGTTATCATTTCCATAATATTATCAACTATTATTGACATTTCATTATTTAATTTACATTTTATTTCATTATTGACAAATAGTGCGACACCACCACCTCTTTTATTATTTCTGTTCATATGATATAATTCATACCCCTCGATGTGAATATTACTAGTGTTATCATCATTAAGCCATGTCTCTGACAACGCTATTATCGTAAAAGTTCTATTTAATTGTTTTAAGTAATCTGTTATTTTGGATATGTTTGCATTTATACTTCTGCTATTAAAGTGAATAATGGAGAGAACTCCATTTGATATATTGATGTCATTAAACTGCTCTTCATTATAATATTCGCTATCATTTATTACAGGAAAAAAATTTGCATCAATCACATTTTCAACATTATATATTTTAGGTTCTGAGTCTTCGTATGTTGTCATGTTCTAATGTATTTGTTCATTTCACCGTATATTTTATCCATTTTGATTGTGAGTTGTTTCATTGATTTGTAATTTTTCATCTCTTGAATTCATCCAGATCCGTCAGCTCTTTTATCATTTTAGGCTGAGACCCTTCCTTTGCTTTGATAAAGACGTATCCATTTCTAGTCCATGTTGATGCTATTTTTTTTCTTTGTTTTTTAACCACCTTGCTTCTTTTGCAATTTTTCCATTTTTTTTGGTAAGATGTTCATTTATGTAAACGTCTGTTCCGTTCAGATTTCTTCTATTTTGCATAACATAGTTTTTAGTATTCCTGCTAATGAACTTAACGACCACTGACGGTTTGAATCTTGGTGAATTATTGGGCAGGGTGTGACAGAATGAAATGTCCTCATAGTTTATGTTAATGTTCTTTTCCTGTAAGAAATTAACTACAAGTTCCTCCAGAGTCCCTTGTTCTTCCTGAGATTCATACTCATTTGGATCATTGTTTTTAGGAGCTCTTTGATGTGTCCGACACTTACTAACATCAAGTCCTGAGATGACCACGTTGTCTTGCTTTGTAAATTGTTCTAAATCCTCTATTTTTTGTTCTAAATCAGCAATTATCTTGTCTTTGTTAGTTACCAGTTCTTTCAGTTCTCTTATTTCTTTAACCAGACTGTCCTGGGAAACCATCTTTGCTGTTAAACTTTCTATTTGTCCACTCATAAAGTTGAGTGATTCTCTAAAGTCTTGCATATCTGAGTTGTTTCTCTCCGAGTCTGGTGACTTTTGTCCTCTATTTTTCATATTTACAGAGACTGGTGACTTTGGTCCTTTACCTCTTGTCATACTTACAGAGTTTGTGATCTAGTGGTAGCAGGACTTTGGTTTATTCACTGAACCACGTGGCCATTCCACGAGGCTCACAGGCCTAAAGATGATTGGTGTGGCCCAGCAGTGCAGCACCCAGATCAGCAGTTATTAGTTCAGAACTCACGGTTTCAGCAGCCTGCAGCAATCAGATCCACCATCCGAAGAGGTCCACTCACTAGATCAGACGCAGTCCAGCCAGCACCGCACTCAGCTCCAGTGGCTCAAGGCCCAGCTCCGACCCCCACCAGAACCGATGCAGCCCAGTTAGCACAGCAAGTAGCTCCAGGCCCAGCTCCGACCCCCACCAGAACCGATGCAGCCCAGTTAGCACAGCACGTAGCTCCAGGTCCAGCTCCGAAGCCCGCTCAGCCCCAAGCGGCGGTCCCCCGGCTCTCCCACGGCGATCCGTCCAGCTCGAAACTCCAGGCCGCGGTCCTCCGGTTCTCCCACGACTCTCAGGCGGCGTTCACGTTCGGCCCACTCGCGGTGCCTGGCCCCGGCTCTCTCACGGCTCCCAGCCCAGCTCGAACTCCAGGCCGCGGTCCTCCGGCTCTCCTACGGCGCTCCAGGCGGCGTACACGGCGCTCGGCTCACTCGTGGTGCCCGGACCAGCTTAAAGTTCCAGGCGGCGTACACGACGCTTGGCCCACCACCGCGCTACCACTGTAGCGTGTTTTGTTGTGTTCTTTCACTGCAACAAAGCACCCCAGCGTGCCGGCCCGCTTTTCTTCGTAATAACCAGCGTATTCTCCGGTTTATTTGTTTACGAAGCCTGCAACTACAGCACCCGGTTACGGTGAGTTAGCTCGGTTAGCTTTGATTAGCCCGGTTTGTAGCTACGCTAGGCTAACTCTCGGCAAAAACTCACGGACACGTTGGCTTGTAGATTCATAATTATGGATCGCAAGTTCCAGTCCAATTTCCGCAGCTTTTTCAACGCTCCTCTCTGTACATCTCTGCACATCCAGCGCAAAAAAGCTCTCCAAATACTCCTTTTGGAGGTAATACTGGCAGGAGCCCGACTAAACACGTCCACTCTGTTCAGCCGCCATCTTGTATGAATCTGTGTGGAGTTTGCATGTTCTTCTTGTGCTTGTGTGGGTTTTCTCCGGATACTCCAGTTTCCTCCCACAGACCAAAAACATGTATTTTAGTCTGCCTTCAGGCCTGGGCCTCCTTTGCAAAAGAGATATGTGATCTCAATGGGATTTGCCTGGTTAAATAAAGGTTAATAAATAAAATAATAAATACTATGAAAGCTGTGTGCCAAAACGAATATCCCATGTGACCATGAGTCAACTGTTTGACTTTGGATGGAGTATGCTGGGCCCTTTAGGTAGAGGAGTTTTAAGTATGTGAGCATCTTGTTCACCAGTGATGGTAGAATGGAGATGGACTGACAGATGGGAGACCTTGTTCTGAGTAATGAGGATGTTGCTTCCGTAAATCTGGGTGTAGAAAGAGTTGAGTCAAGCAGCAAAGCTCCTGATTTACTGGTTTGCCGATGTTCCAACACACATATAGATATAGTTTTTCTCTTGACCGAAATCCTGGATACAAGAAGCTACTCCTTCATATCTATTTGAGTCAGCTGAAGTGGTTCAGTCATCTGAGGACTCGTGTCAAGAGTGTACAGTTTTCATACTGAAGTTTGTCTCAGGGACAAAATGAACATGCACTGAAATATTCAAATTCAGAGTGAGATGAAGGAGACACCTGAAAAGGTAACAGCTGAGAGAAAAAGAATAAAATCTGTTACAAATGATGAACAAGAATAACAAAAGTGAAAGTTAGGTTGGCTCAGTTTACGCTTGTCACTCTCTTAACTACTTGAAATTCTTAATTTTACATTAAATTAACTTAAAAATATTTTACATTTATGGTTTATTTACAAATTAAAAAAATCACTAAATTATATGTGGATTAATTATTGTAATTGTTTTAATTTGGCAAAAGAATGATTGATTGATGGATCATAAGTTCAGATACCAATAATCATGCACCAGGATGAGAGAACTCCGAGCCACCAAAAGTATACAACACAAATACATGCGAATGGTATGATAAATAGTGTTATAAACCATAATTTAAAAGCAAAGAATATATAAGTGATTAAGAAAAATACAATGGTATCCTAAAGCATAAAAAACCGCAAAAAGCTCAGCGGGAAGTTGTGCTGAAGAACCCGTGCTCTTGTTTTGAAGGCTAGTTTTTAACGGAAGTGATGTCATCCTTGCAGCGGAAGTTGTTCGGTTCTTTCGTTCAGTGTGTTCTTCATGTTCTGTATCGACGAACTAAGCCTGTTTTCTCTGGACTTCTGGTGAAATTTGTTTAATTTTGAGTTATATTCAGCTGTAACTATTCGGTTAATGTTGAAGGTAAATACTGATGAACGAAGCTAACAGAGATGTGGAGACAGCAGGTCCAGCAGCACCTGGATGCAGAAGAAGAAGAAATGGAGGATTTCATTGGAAGTAGAGATGCTGTTGAACAGGAAACAACTGGAGGAAGCCAAATCTCAGATGCAGTTTTCAGTCCCAACGATCAACTGCATATAATAGGTTTGTATCTTTTTATTCTTTATGTTGAATGTGATTATGTAACAGTTTAGTCTGAGCTTTCTGGTAGCTAATGAATTTAGCTTCCTGGAAAGGACATGTGTAACTGTGTTATAGCTGCTTGCTAACTGATAAATAAAGTATGAGAGGTTACAAATCCCTAATGTGCTGATTTTGTTTATGTTTATTAAATTTGTTCATTTTTTTTACAAAAGAAACACAATACAAGACAATCCCATGAATGATAACGTACAAAATATAAAAAAATGAAAGGTAGCAGAAAGAAGAATAAATCTTATTATATCTGCCCCTTTTTTCAAACAATCAGATTAAACAATAATAATCTTCCACCAACAGTACAAAATGACTAACTCTTTCTAATTTTCTAACTAATACAATACACATTACGTCATTTCATTTTTTTTTTTTAACAAATTCATTTTGATCATTTTCTTAAATGTAAACATTGACTTGGCATTTTTAACTACATTCTCCAAGCCATTCCATAATCTAATTCCCTGGATTGAGGTAGAACGTCCCTTCAAACTAGTTCTGAATTGTGGTTTTACAAACATCTCTGTTCCCTTAAGGTTATAACAACTTTGTCTTTTAACAAAATGCATTTGGATATTTAAAGGTAAAGCGTTATTCTGAGCCCTATACATAACTGATAAAATATTATAATCTACCAAATCATGGAACTTCAATAACTTCAGTTGATAAAATAATGTACTAGATGGATGACGGTAATGTTTTCTAGTGATAATTCTTACAGCTCTTTTCTGTAATACAAAAATAGGCTTTGTGATTGTTTTACACGCTTTCCCCCAAACATCAATACAATAGATTAAGTGTGGAACAATGATTGTGTTATACAACAAATACAGAGCTTTATCATTCAATAGGTCTCTGACTTTGTACAGTACTGCAATCGATTTAGCTATTTTTATTCTTACAGAATTTATGTGTTGTTTCCATGTCAGTTTGTCATCAATGATAACACCCAAAAACTTCACCTCACTCACTCTACAAATCTCAACACCCTCAATTTTGAGTGGAACATCAACAGTTTTCTTTTTATTACTGAATATCATGTAATTAGTTTTTTCTAGATTTAATGATAATTTATTGATTTTAAACCAAGTTTGTATTTTGACAAATTCTGTCTTTATCACTCTGATGCATGCTCAATAATCCAGGTAGAAAAATCTAAAAAAGCTAAGTCTGGTCCTCTGGACATTCAAAAAATAAAACAAAACAAAGCAAAAAAAAATGTAGAAACGTTTCGTCTTTCGTC
>JBBPBX010081729.1:5396-15888 GCA_038048925.1 Garcialebias charrua | reverse complement strand
ACTTTATATCCTTCCCATAGTGGAATAAAATTCTGTATTAACAAATATCATGGCCTGCAATTAAAATAAAATGTTAAATTTAACGTTTTTTTACAGAGGAATCCGTTCTGCACCATGTGAAGCTAGCGCTGGCTAACAGGTTAGCGTTAACCTAAAATTATTAAGAGATTCAGCAACTATATGAACCAATCAGCCTCAAAAACAGTAAACACAAACCAAATTCATCTTTTAATATAAAAATATTTACTTACTTCATGGTTAACTACATAAACAGACGTCAAAGGATTGATAGAAACGGTTACAGTAATTTGTTGACATGAAGCACTTCCGGTGGGATTTCCGCCTCTGCTGCCGCCTACAGCATAGATATAATAAATTATTATTATATCTATGGCCTACAGACCGGTCCGGAAGTCAGGATTACAAGTAAGCTAAGCTTTAAAATACTTTGTTTTATTTTTCCGCATTACACCAAATACTTATTAAATATCACTTTAAAACAATCTAGGATTCATGTCATTTGTAGGTTTTCCTTTGATAACATGAATTTTAAATATATAATTTTGTAATTTCCCTCCCATCCGACAGGTGGCGCGGTTGAGCTAACGGCTAACGGCTAGCCGTAAACAACTCGTTCTTCAGATCTCTAAAACTAAAACCTGCTCTTCGTTCACTTCTGCTGCTTCAGATGAAGACTTTATCTGTTTTTATTTACGGTCAATGAGCAGTTTGTTACGAGCTCAAGTGTAAGAAGTTTAAATATGTGTTAGCTTGCTGTTAACCGGTTAGCATAGCCATGTTTTAATTTCCTCCCAAGTTTGATGATAAAACATCTGTTCCTGTTGGACTCCACATCTGCAGAGGGTGAGTGAAACGGTTCTGAAATGCATCACAGATGCTTTACATGAGTAAAACCCAGATCTGTACTCAACCTCTACAGTTTTTGTCAAATTAAATGTGGTGGTATAGGAAGGCGAATAATTACCTAAATAAATCTCAGGTGCGTAGGGCTGGCTGGCGGTGGGCGTGGTGTATAACTAGCTGCCGCATTCAGTCGGACAGGTCGTTTTCGTGCTCCCGCTGAATGGCTGGTGGCCGTGGGTGTTGGCCGTGCAAGGCAACCCGTCGCTGAGTGTGGTGCGGGCCGGTGTTGATTCCTTTACGGGGTAGGTGTTGTCTCTCTCTGCACTATAGCAATATCGAACAGAAACCCTAAATGGAGGTGTTGTTATAGGTAAAACGGCCGCGGCGCTGCGCTTCTCCGCCCCCTCATGCTGTGAGGGTGTGTGTGTGTGTACGTGGTTGTGAAGCCGGCAGGTAAGGAAACTATTGGCCTTGTAAGCTCTATTTGTGGCAGCTATATGAAGAGTAGTTATTAATTCACTTTCTTTAGGTCCCTTCCACCTGCCACTGCTGCTCTGTTTCCGGAGACTGATGCTCTGTCTTCCGGGTCCGCTCTGGGTTCCTGGCGACTCCGTTTGGGGGAAGCTCTGTACGAGTGATTGAAACACGGACCGTGGCGTCGTCAGCTGTTTCCCTGACCGTGGTGTCGTCAGCTGTTTCCCTTACAGCGGCGCGTGGAGTGTGACGTCAGTGCAGCCAGCTGCTTGTCGCTGGAATGTGACGCGAGTGTACCCCGGTCGAATGGTGAACTGTATATATTTATTGTAATTGTTTATGTCTATGTGAGTAATTGTTTTGTGTGGAGTAGTCAGTATCTTTGGGGTTTAAAGGGTTTTTGGGTTTGTTTATTTAGAAGTGGTGTTGGCATAGCAGCCCCATTTTGGTGAATAATTTACTGAACATTGAATGTAAAGGATGTTTAAAATGTGTTTGTTTACTTATTATTAATAAATTGTGTTAAGTTATATAAAAGTTGTCCCGGATGTTTAAATTTGTGCAAAGCAAACCTGCGGGGTGTTACAAACATAAGGTTAATAATCTCTGGGTGAAACTCCCAGGGTGGCGTTGTCTAACTTATCATGGTTAATCAGTTTCATGCTCTTAGCTAAGGAAGTAATGCCACATTTTTGGCGTTGTTGTGGGGCTTTGCTTTTATGAACATCCGGGACTAGTAGTTGTGACTTGCAATATTGGGGTTTTTTATTGGTGTTTCTCTTTGGTTTATTTTCTTTTGTGTTTTGTGTGCAGATTGGTCGACCGGAAGCAGAGCAGTGGTGGTTCCAGCACATCTTTGAGGTGGTGGGTGGTTAAGATTTGTAATTATGGCCGAGGAAATTAGGGAGCTCAAAGAGTTGGTGGAGAGCTTAAAAATTGATAATGAGCAGTTGCGCCAAGGGCAGGCCAGCTCAAGTGCCCAGCCGTCGACTTCAGGAGTAGGCCTACCTAATGCCCCTCTTACAGAGAGACTGATTTTTGTGCCTAGAGATAGGAAGTGTCCCATCTTTAGAGGAAGGACCGGCATAGGACTGAGTGAGTGGATGGAGGAGGCGGAGATGTGTATGCGGGCGCGACATTTGTCTGTGGCTGATCAAGCTTTTTTTCTTTTGGATCACTTAGAAGGGGAGGCTCGAAATGAAATTAAGTATCGTTCTAGTGCGGAGAGGGAGAACCCTGCCAGAATATTTGAAATTTTACAGGAATTATATGGCTGCGCTGAGTCATATGTTGCTTTACAAGAAACCTTCTTCTCCAGAAGGCAGCAAGAGGGAGAGAGCCTTCAGGAGTTCTCCCTTGCATTAATGGGCCTTATGGAGAGGGTAAAGCAGCGCGCACCTGCTGGCATGTTGAACTCAGTGATGTTGTTAAGAGATCAGTTTGTTGAACAGGTGTTGGATGGTTCTCTGCGTCGTGAACTGAAGCAGTTTGTGCGCAGGAGGCCAGACAGCACCCTGCTTGAGGTTAGGGCTGCAGCAATTCAGTGGGAGCGCGAAGGGGTACCCTATGGGGTGAGAAGTCCAAGCCAATCAGTTCCGTCTGTTCATGGTATTCAGTATGGGATTTATGGTAGCCCGCGGGTAGCTCCCCTAGCAGCTGCAACGGAAATGAGCCAGCTTAGAGAGATGCTAAAGTGTCAGCAGGAACAGCTCCAGCAGCTTAGTGAGAGCATTTCCCAGTTAAAAAACTCTCGTAGTTCCAACCGTCCTCGGTTCTCGGGTCCAGTGATTTGCAGGCGGTGTAACCAGCCCGGCCACTTTGCACGAGAATGTGACGGGGTGCGTGTCTCTACTCGGGTCCCAGTTCGGAGTAATCCAGCTTCTCGTCCCCACCCTGCTTCAGAGGGGGAAAACTAGTCCCCACCGAACTGCCGAGTCACTGTTCAGGTGGGGGTGTTATTGGCTCACAGCCTGTTATGAGAAACTTTGGCGCGTCTAAATTGGTGTCCGCTTGTCCTCATGTAGATGTAGTCATGGGTGGAGTAACGGTCCCCTGTCTGTTGGACACTGGTTCAATGGTGTCCACGGTCTCTGAAAGTTTCTTTCGCCAACATATGGAGTCTGGAGGTAGGGGATGCCTCCATTCATGTCATTGGTTGGAGCTTAAGGCCGCCAATGGTCTTAAAATCCCGTATATTGGTTATTTAGAACTTGAGGTACAACTTTGTGGCAAATTGATTCCTGGATGTGGTGTTTTGGTGGTAAAGGACCCTTGTGGTGAAGTGCCAGGTGTTGTAGGGATGAATGTGATCAGGAGGTGTTATCAGGAACTGTTTGGGCTACATGGGGTGGCTTGGTCTTCTGTGTCTGGTGTTTCTGAGGCCCCTCGGTCGGTCGTGCAGGCCCTGCAGCAGTGCCAGTCTGCTTCTTTACAGGAATCTCGAAGCAGCCCTGGAAGGGTAAAAGTTAGAAAAAAAACAGGCTGTCGGATTCCTGGGGGAGTTATGAAAATCGTGGCTGTCACCTGCTCTGAGGAATATTCAGGCTCGACGGCTCTGTTTGAACCGGTAGAGTGTGGATTGCCGTCTGGTTTGCTCGCTTCCCCTGCCTTGGTTCCGGTAATTAAGGGAACGGCTTATGTACCCATTGTTAATGTTGGTTCCAATGAGGTGGTGTTATATCCTCGCATTATGGTTGGCACCTTGAGTGGCGTACATGTTATTAGCCTTCCCACAGGGATTTCTGAAGTTCCAGCCAAGGTGGCTACACTGGGGTGCCAGATGGCTTCGGTTAGTGTACAACAACAAGTGAAGGATTTGGATTTTTCTTTATTGTCTGTGGAGGAACAGGGGCAGGCGAGATCATTGCTCCAGCAGTATGGGACAGTTTTTTCTTCTAATGAAGGTGATTTGGGCTGTACCAGTATGATAACTCATGAGATTCCTCTGGTAGATGATGCCCCCGTTAGACAACGCTATAGGCGCATCCCCCCTTCTGAGTATGAGGTGGTGAAGGACCATATTAATCAACTACTTGCGTCGCAGATCATCTGTGAGAGTAGCAGCCCGTATGCATCGCCCATAGTCCTGGTAAGAAAAAAAGATGGGAGTATTCGAATGTGTGTTGACTATAGACAGCTAAATAGCAAGACCCGAAAGGATTCATTTCCCCTTCCCCGGATTGAGGAATCGTTGGATGCTTTGTCTGGTGCCTGTTGGTTTTCTACTCTTGATCTAGCCAGCGGGTACAATCAAGTTCCAGTAGCGGAGGCAGATCGTCCAAAAACTGCCTTCTGTACTCCCTTCGGGTTGTTTGAATGGAACCGAATGCCTTTTGGGTTGTGTAATGCACCTAGCACGTTCCAGCGGTTGATGCAACGACTGTTTGGGGATCAGCAGTGTCGATCAGTTTTATTATATCTGGACGACATTGTGGTTTTTTCTTCTAGTGTGGAACAACATCTAGAACGGTTGGAGGTAGTGCTAGGCCGACTTCATCAGCAGGGGCTCAAGGCAAAGCTTAGTAAATGTTCTTTCTTCCAGAAAGAGGTACGTTATTTAGGTCATGTGATCTCTAGTGAAGGGGTTGCTACAGACCCCAGTAAAGTGGAAGTTGTAGCTAACTGGCCAACTCCTACTAAAGTCTCAGAGCTTCGGTCATTTCTGGGTTTTGCTAGTTATTATCGTCGTTTTGTAAAAGATTTTGCAAAATTAGCAGCCCCTTTGCATAGAGCTGTGGCTCAGTGTGGTGGTGCTAAAGCAGTTAAGAAATCAGAGGTCGGGTTTGCTGTATATTGGACTGCTGAATGTCAACAGAGTTTTGAGGGCCTAAGGGCTAAGCTAACTACCACACCAGTGTTAGCTTATGCAGATTTTACCCAGCCATTTATCCTGGAGGTTGATGCCAGCCATGGGGGCCTGGGAGCTGTGCTCTCCCAACGGCAGGCAGGCAAGGTGAGGCCGATTGCTTATGCTAGTCGGGGGTTGAGGCCCACCGAGAGAAACATGGCCAACTATAGTTCCATGAAGCTGGAGTTTCTGGCTCTCAAGTGGGCCATGGCTGACAAATTCAGGGATTATTTGTTGGGGAATAAATGTATTGTATATACTGATAACAATCCCCTCAGTCATTTGTCCACTGCTAAATTGGCCGCCACTGAGCAGAGGTGGGCTGCGCAGCTGGCCTCTTTTGACTTTGAGATAAAGTATCGGTCAGGTCAGCTTAATGTGAATGCTGATGCACTTTCTCGTCAGCACTCCCCCGATCCACCAGATATGAAAGCCATGCTTCCGGGAACAGCTATGCCTCAGGCCTTGCAAGAAGCTTTGGAGTTTGGGACAGTTGAAGCGCGCCAAGCGGTTGTGGCAGTTTTGCCACACCGCACTGCAGCCGAACTGTGTGTTTTGCAGCAGGCCGATCCCCTCTTGCAGGAGGTGTTGGGGTTTTGGAGGAAAGGCCAATACCCCAGTAGAGAGGAGCGGGCCCTGTTGTCTGCTGCCACATTGGTTTTGCTTCGTCAGTGGGACCGGTTTGTAGAGAGAGAGGGAGTGCTCTATCGGAAGATATTTAGACCAGATGGTGGTGAGGTCATTTGTCAGTTGATATTACCCAGGGTACTTGTTAAAGATGTTCTGACCCAAGTTCATGAGGAACATGGTCATCAGGGGGTGGAGCGAACTTTGGCGCTCCTACGATCTCGGTGTTATTGGCCTTATATGGCCTCCGAAGTGGCCCAATGGTGTCAGGCGTGTGGAAGGTGCCAAGTAGCAAAAGATGTTCACCCCAGGGCTCATGGTCCAATGGGGCATTTACTGGCGTCGCGTCCCAACGAAATCCTAGCCATTGATTATACCACCTTGGAGCCCACCCAGGATGGCTTGGAAAATGTTTTGGTTTTGACAGATGTATTTAGTAAATACACTGTGGCTATCCCCACCCGAGATCAGCGAGCTGCCACAGTGGCTAGGGTGCTGGTATCCGAATGGTTTTATAAATTTGGTGTCCCTGCTCGGTTGCATTCTGACCAGGGTCGTAATTTTGAGAGCCTGCTTATTCAGCAGTTGTGCAGTTTATACGGCATTGTGAAATCCCGTACCACTCCCTACCATCCAGAGGGAAATGGTCAATGTGAGCGCTTCAATCGGACGCTGCACAACCTGTTAAGGACGTTGCCTGTGTCCCGGAAGAGAGATTGGCATACTTGTTTGCCTCAGGTTCTTTACTGTTATAACACGACCCCTCATCAGTCTACTGGAGCGTCGCCTTTCCTTTTGATGTTTGGTCAAGAACCTAGATTGCCCTTGGATTTCCTGTTGGGTAGAGTTGAGAGTCCAGTTGGTGGTTCGGTTCATGAGTGGGTTCAGGAGCATCAAGCTCGTCTGCAGGTAGCCTTTGGGGGGGCTAAAGCACATCTGAGACAAGCTGCAGATCGCCGAAGGCATGCCCAGGACGATCATGTAAAACCTCTGCCCTTAGAGGAAGGGCAGTTGGTGTTTTTGCGTGACTTTACGGCTAGGGGGCCTCATAAAACCAGGGATCGGTGGAGATCCGATAAATATAGAGTATTGAGGGCACCAAAAGCAGGTGGCTCTGTTTACACCATTGCCCCCATGGATGACCTGTCTAAAACAAGACAGGTGCATCGCACCATGTTAAAACCTGTGGTTGGTGTTGCTCCTCCTGATTCCATTCCTCTCTCTGAATTGCCTCCTGTAGAAGTGGGTTTGTCTGAGGATGATGAGCCTGTTGATTATGATCTGTTTGTTTGCGAACAGCAGCCCCTGGTGGTTGCTTCTGCCTTTCCCCCGAGTGACACACAACCTGGGGCTGTGTCCCGAGAGCCGGGGGCACCATCTGGACCAGTGGTACCTACCGGACATTCTGAAGCTGTGCTTGTTCCCCCTGCCGGCTGTGCTGACCCAATGGTTCTACGGCGCTCTAAACGTGCCAATGCGGGACAGCATTCTAACGTGCACCATCTCCCAAGATAGGCAAGAGACCTCCTTTCAGGAGGTTCTTCTGCCTCCTTGCTAGCTCTATCAGCTTGTTTTGGAGCTGGGATCAGTTTTTAATCGATCGTCGGGTCGCCGATACAAGAGGAGGGGGTAGAATGTGGTGGTATAGGAAGGCGAATAATTACCTAAATAAATCTCAGGTGCGTAGGGCTGGTTGGCGGTGGGCGTGGTGTATAACTAGCTGCCGCATTCAGTCGGACAGGTCGTTTTCGTGCTCCCGCTGAATGGCTGGTGGCCGTGGGTGTTGGCCGTGCAAGGCAACCCGTCGCTGAGTGTGGTGCGGGCCGGTGTTGATTCCTTTACGGGGTAGGTGTTGTCTCTCTCTGCACTATAGCAATATCGAACAGAAACCCTAAATGGAGGTGTTGTTATAGGTAAAACGGCCGCGGCGCTGCGCTTCTCCGCCCCCTCATGCTGTGAGGGTGTGTGTGTGTGTACGTGGTTGTGAAGCCGGCAGGTAAGGAAACTATTGGCCTTGTAAGCTCTATTTGTGGCAGCTATATGAAGAGTAGTTATTAATTCACTTTCTTTAGGTCCCTTCCACCTGCCACTGCTGCTCTGTTTCCGGAGACTGATGCTCTGTCTTCCGGGTCCGCTCTGGGTTCCTGGCGACTCCGTTTGGGGGAAGCTCTGTACGAGTGATTGAAACACGGACCGTGGCGTCGTCAGCTGTTTCCCTGACCGTGGTGTCGTCAGCTGTTTCCCTTACAGCGGCGCGTGGAGTGTGACGTCAGTGCAGCCAGCTGCTTGTCGCTGGAATGTGACGCGAGTGTACCCCGGTCGAATGGTGAACTGTATATATTTATTGTAATTGTTTATGTCTATGTGAGTAATTGTTTTGTGTGGAGTAGTCAGTATCTTTGGGGTTTAAAGGGTTTTTGGGTTTGTTTATTTAGAAGTGGTGTTGGCATAGCAGCCCCATTTTGGTGAATAATTTACTGAACATTGAATGTAAAGGATGTTTAAAATGTGTTTGTTTACTTATTATTAATAAATTGTGTTAAGTTATATAAAAGTTGTCCCGGATGTTTAAATTTGTGCAAAGCAAACCTGCGGGGTGTTACAAACATAAGGTTAATAATCTCTGGGTGAAACTCCCAGGGTGGCGTTGTCTAACTTATCATGGTTAATCAGTTTCATGCTCTTAGCTAAGGAAGTAATGCCACATAAATATGAATTATTTATTTTAATTATTTATTTATTTTTCCTAATGAAGGAAATAAACGTGTTTACGACTTTCCGTGAATTGTCTCAAAGTAAAAAAAATCGGCACGACTCAGTGTTTTTATGAATGTTTTATTATGCACATTGTGTATTAGCAGCTGTAATGTTAACTGATGACCTTTGACCTGGTGTGGACATCCACAGGTTCACAGAAGTTTGAGCTGATCTGTCCCAGAGGGATGATCTCTCAGGTCTTCATCCTGTCCTCGAAGGGGGACCACCTCATCTACAAGGACTGTATCCTTCTGGCGCCAACAGAACCAGGTTTAAGTCTGAACTGAGCTCAGGGGGTCCTGTTTGACTTAACCTCCACCTGACCTTCAGACCGCGGCGAGGCCGGGAGCGATGCGATCAACGTTTTCTACGACAAGGTCACCGCGCTGACCGGGGACCAGCCTCCCGTCGTCATGGTAACGCAGCAGCCGGCAGGGTTTGAAACGACGTTTTTAACAAATTAAATCCATCAAAGCTGCAGCTTCGCACGTAAAACTTCTCCTAATCAATAATTGAACGATTGTGCAATCAGGTTCTTTTGGGTCCAGTTTGACTAAAAGTGAACTCTGTTGGTTCTGATCATCTGAACTCTGTCTTCAAAATGTAGTTTCACATAAGAAAACAAACTTTAAAACATGAACTGTAGGTACGGACCATCAGAACCATCAGAACTTCTCTGCTGCTCATCTTCATGTGGACCTACTTGGACTTATTTTCAGGTTCTAATTAGTGATTCATGAGCTTTTAAAAGTCCCAGTGTTTCTGTGACTCTGCATTATCAATCAATCAATCAATCAATCAACTTTATTTGTAAAGCACATTTCAAAAACCATAAGGTTAACCAAAGTGCTGTACAACAACATAAAAGACAAGTCAATTAAAACGATAAAAAACAAAAAAATAAAAAATACATGTACCAGTCTTTCTGCGTGTGTATTAAAATGCCATAAAAATAAGATCACGTTTTAAAAGCCAAAGAATGAAAGTGTGTTTTTAAAAGGGATTTAAAACCAGGAAGAGAGGAGGCCTGTCTGACACTCAGCATTAGAAACAGAACACTGACGGTTTCAAGCAGAGAATGAAGGTGGTGTGTGTATGGCAGGCCGATTGACTCATTAATAGCTGGTGAAGATTCTCATTCATCCACGACATGGTACATTCTAAAAGGTGCAAGAAAAAAAACAATATTATAGTATAATAAATTAAGTCCAGTTGTTTTTGTCTTGAACTTTTTTAAATTTGTCATTATAGCCACGTTTTCCTATTACATGATACAACAGCCAACGTCATGCCATACACATGCCATACACATGCCATACACCTGTTACTACCATACTCTGCTGCCATCAAGTACTGTACTGCTTTTTTTTTCAGTCAGAATGAATGAAAACAGTCATATCTCAGTCTAAAAATTGTTTATAAATATGGGAAAAAATCTATAAATATGTCACTTCGGCCTATGAGTTACAGGGCATGTAAATTATACAAAAAACTGCGACTTACAGGCTGAAAAATACAGTAGTTATTTTTCTCCCTCTCTTTTTGAATTGTGCATGTTTTCAGTGTTGAATTCTTTTAACTAACTACGGTAATCTCTTTTCAAGTTTACAGTTTTTCATTTGTCATTAGAGATATGTTGTGTGTGGGAACAATTAAATAACTTTTTGTCTTGGGTTAGATTTAATTAACAAGTAGGTCAGTGCTTTTATTGAGGCAAGAAGCAAATTGATGTATCGAGTAATTATTATAAAACTACATTTACTACCGAAGTTGAGGAAGAAAATGATAGTAATCTATTACTTTACAATTAGTTGCTCTGAACTGAAATACAACAGGTTGCTGCTCAGTGTCGTGATGGTATTAAAACATATTGTGATGGTATTAAAAAATATTGTGATGGTATTAAAACATATTGTGATGGTA
>JBBPBX010081728.1:0-15889 GCA_038048925.1 Garcialebias charrua | reverse complement strand
TTGGGTCGGGCTCTGGTGCTGAGGTCACCGAGGTGGTTAAAAAACTCCTCTGTAGCAGGGCCCCAGGGGTGGATGAGATTCGCCCGGAGTTCCTTAGGGCTCTGGATGTTGTGGGGTTGTGTTGGTTTACGCGACTCTGCAATATTGCGTGGACATCGGGGGCAGTTCCCCTGGATTGGCAGACTGGGGTGGTGGTTCCTCTATTCAAAAAGGGGGGCCGTAGAGTGTGTTCCAGGGTCCTGGAGGGTGCATGGGAGTTTGCCCAACCAGTTTACATTAGCTTTGTGGACTTGGAGAAGGCATTCGACCGCGTCCCTCGAGGGGCCCTGTGGAGGGTACTCCGGGTGTATGGGGTACCAGGCCCTTTGATACGGGCTGTTAGGTCCCTGTACGACCGGTGTCAGAGCTTGGTCAGCATTGTCGGCAGTAAGTCAGGCTTGTTTCCGGTGAAAGTTGGACTCCGCCAAGGTTGCCCTTTGTCACCGATTCTGTTCATAACTTTTAGGGACAGAATTTCTAGGCGCAGCCAAGGTGTTGAGGGGATCCGTTTTGGTGGCCTTAGGATTGCTTCTCTGTTTTTTGCAGATGATCTGGTCCTATTGGCTTCATCAGGTCGTGATCTACAGCTTTCACTGGAGCGGTTTGCAGCCGAGTGTGACGCGGACGGGATAAGGATCAGTTCCTCCAAATCCAAGGGTATGGTCTTGAGCCGGAAAAGGGTAGAGTGCCCTCTCCGGGTTAGGGAGGAGGTCCTTCCCCAAGTGGAGGAGTTTAAGTATCTCGGGGTCTTGTTCACAAATGAGGGAAAACTGGAGCGTGAGATCGATAGGCGGATAGGTGCAGCATCGCAGTGAAGCGGGCGCTGTACCGGTCTGTCGTGGTGAAGAGAGAGCTGAGTCAAAAGGCAAAGCTCTCAATTTACCGATCGATCTACGTTCCCACCCTCATCTATGGTCATGAGCTTTGGGTTGTGACCGAAAGAACGAGATCTCGGATACAAGCGGCTGAAATGAGTTTTCTCCGCAGGGTGTCTGGACTCTCCCTTAGAGATAGGGTGAGAAGCTCAGTCATCCGGGAGGGACTCGGAGTAGAGCCGCTGCTTCTCCACATCGAGAGGAGCCAGTTGAGGTGGCTTGGGCATCTGGTTAGGATGCCTCCTGGACGCCTCCCTGGTGAGGTGTTCCGGGCATGTCCCACCGGGAGGAGACCCAGAGGAAGACCCAGGACACGCTGGAGGGACTATGTTTCTCGGCTGGCCTGGGAACGCCTTGGGATTCCCCCGGAGGAGCTGCTCCAAGTGGCTGGGGAGAGGGAAGTCTTGGCCTCCTTACTTAGGCTGCTACCCCCGCGACCTGACCCCGGATAAGCGGAAGAAAATGGATGGATGGATTGTTATGCATCAATTCACATAGTATATTTAATATACTAATAGAGCACTGTTATGTTTTCACTAAACATAACTCTGCAAAACGTGCCACCAGTTAAAGTGAAACTAAACCCAGGTTGAGACGGTAACTCCTCCTTCCAAAATCTCCCTGAAAATGGGCGTGTCGAGAGACAAGGAGGGGTGGAGGTAGAGTTGTGCTTTTGTTCACGCCTCCACCTGCAACAACCTAAAGCAAATTAAACCTCTAGCCAACAACATACACCAAGCAACAACAAAGAATAAACATGTAGATGTATTTATCCATTCCACCCATTCCATCCAAAACCAAAGGCCTAAAAAAATGAAAATGAAAAGAAAAATAAAACCGCTTGTCAGGAGTGAAATGCAGCACTTCCATATAAGGTATGCACTTCTCATCTCTGCAGGGGATTGGCTCTGCTTGAACCACCTGTGTGACATCACACATGAGCGTTTGCACAAATAAGAAAATTAAGGTGTAATCCACCAGTTCAACCCATAGAACTACCGTAAACACATTTTTAGACCAAATATTGCCAAATATTGCCAATTTACACAGATATGCACAATTATGTGAGAATAAACACAGCCATAGTGCTAGATAACATTTTAAACACATTCTAGGGAGTTTATCAGCTAAAAAAGGTTAATTTTGGGTTTAGTCGCACTTTAAAGAAAACAAAACATCCACTAAAAGTATTTTAGCGTAAAGCATTCAACACTCTACAAATATGCAAACACTAATTTTAATTACACTTTCCACTCGAAAAACGTCAGGTCCTTCTCTTGTAGGTATTGGCAAACGTGTTTTGCATGATAGATACTGTGTACTGTGCTTATGTTTTAGTTCAGCTTGTGGTCCTTCAGTCTTGTTGCCTGATTAAAATTTGACATTTATGCACAAACTTTAAAATGTTCTGTTTTCCCCACTAAGTGTACAAAACAAACAAACAAACAAACAAACAAAAACACAAGTCATCTGTTTAAATACTTTGTAGATTTATGTCATTATTCAACTGATGAAAGTGATGTAAATGTTTATATTGGACATTTTTATGGTTTGAGATGTTTTAGATGGCTGACATTCACACTGAACATGATTTCTGGTGTGAATAGCCAGAAGCGAGAATCTTCTATTAGGGATTGCTAAAGTGATTTTGTTTTGACTGCTGTCTCTTGCAGGTAAGATACTGACTGCTTATAAACTCTACTAAAACCCACTTTAAAAATTCTCACATCTTTATTTTTTAACAAATCTTCCAACTTTCTGATCTTGTTGTTGTTAGGGTTAAGCATGACTGTTGGTTTTAGAAGACCAACTTTAAGACAATAAAAGTAACATTACGTTTTGGATTACTTGTTCCATTTTTCTTACAGGAACAATCTTTAATCTCTCAGTTTCATGTTACTTGACACCATCTGCAGGTGTTTTGTTGCACTTATTAAAGTGGTGTGAAAGAGTTCTTTCCTTTATCCTTTTCCTGCCTGGTCTCCTTGCCTCTCGTTTCTTTTGTTTTCACATTCCTGATCTTCACCACTGGAATCTGTCAAAACCAATAGAAGTGGGTGGGAGTAAGACAAATTATGCGAGGGAGACTATATCCATTCAACCTTTATTTATACAGGTATATACCAGTGCTATTCAACACAACTGCTCAGGGGGCCACAGTTTCTGAAAGCATCTCAAGGGCCGGACATCCAGCGATTAAAGTCATTATGTAAATAAACCAAGTATCTGTTACCTTTAACATTTGTTTCTTTTATTGCATTGAATCATAAGTACAATAAATAGAACCCAAAACCTAAACCCAGAACACCCTCCAATTATTATTGTTATTTTTTGTGAAATCATTGGTGGGCCGGACTGAAGTCTCCCATGGCCGGAAGTGGCCCGCGGGCCGCCAGTTGAATATCACTGCTGCTATATACCTTTGAATCATTAGAGCTCTGTCTCACTGATAGCTAGTGGTACTCCTACTGTGGGGAGCAATCAAATCAGGAAAATTATGAGAATTAATTAGCTTCATGCTGGATAGATGGAAGGGGAAAACCTGGGAATTACAGACAGAGTATCAGTGGTGGGCACAGTTCCACTAACAGCTAATAGCAAAACAATTTTTTTATTTAGTGGATTAGTGCTTTCACTAACTTTGGGAACCATTAGTGGAATTAGCTTCCACTATATTAGGTTTCACCAACTTTAAGTCCTCTAACAAAATTCACAAGCTTGTTTCTGTCTGTTGTGGGCGTGTCTTGATGAGTCTGTTAGGCTATTGGCTTACTACATGTCCATGTGATGGGACGTGATTGGTCGACACAGCTTCAACTGGAAGACGCAGCGTGACCGTTGTCTCAGCAGTTTAGCATTAGCTTCCACTAATTTGTTTCACCTGTTTAGCGGTTTAGAGTTGGCAAAGTTTGTTTTATTTAGTTAGCAGAATATGGATTAGCTAACTTCTTAGTTAGCTGTGCCCACCGTGAAGTGTAAAAGAAAAGATAACACAACTGTAACTTTTCCAGTGTCACTATCAGAAACGTGTCAGAAGCAAAGCTAAGGACCCACCCACCCCCCACCCAAAAAAATGCATGTTAGACTGATTGGTAACTCTGAATTGTCCCTAGGTGTAAGTGAGAGTGAATGGTTGTTTGTATCGTTTGTCTCTCTGTGTCCCTGTGATGGACTTGTGACCTGTCCAGGGTGTCCCCCGCCTCTTGCACAATGATAGCTGGGCATGGGCACCAGTGACCCCTGTGACCCGAAAAAAGGAATAAGCGAGTAAAGACAATGGATGGATGGATGGATGGATGGATGGATGGATGGATGGATGATTTGTCTGGTTAGGGATTTATGAGTCCTGAAGTTGTTATGAGTTTAACAGCTTTAGGGTAGAAGCTGTTCCTAGTGGTTCTACGCTTAATGCTCTGCCTGAGGGGAGCATATACTGTAAGATGGACCTAGGTTGTTGAGAGTTTTGTATGGTAGATGTAAGAGTTTGTCTGAATTTGACTCTCAGACTGGCTGCTCATATCATCACAGTCCCTGTGACCCACATCTTTAATCTATCCATAAGCCAAAACTCCATTCCGGATGCTTGGAAAACAGCCTTTGTTCTTCCTTTGCTTAAGGGAAGTGACCCCACCTCACTGAACAACTATCGACCGATCTCTAAACTCTGCATTTTAGCCAAGGTTCTAGAAAAACTGATAAACTCTCAAATCAAAAATTATCTGGACTCATTTAACATCTTACCTCTCCATCAATCTGGTTTCAGGAAACAACACAGCACAACGACTGCTTCACTGAAGGTTCTTAATGACGTTGTTGAAGCATTGGATGCTAAGGATTATTGTGCTGCACTTTTCTTAGACCTGTCTAAAGCTTTTGACACTGTGGGTCATAACATCTTGTGTCATAAGCTCTCAGAAATTGATTTCTCAGATCACACCATTGGTTGGTTTTCTAACTATCTTCCCGATAGGAGGCAATGTGTTCAACATAATGGTACTTCTTCCAGTTATTTAACAGTCAACAATGGTGTACCACAAGGCTCAGCCTTAGGACCAACCCTCTTTACAATCTACATAGGTTATGTAGGTCAGAGCATCCCTGATGCATCCTTACATTTCTATGCTGATGACACAGTTGTTTATTGTCGAGCTAAAACAGTTGCTAAGGCTTTCCAGTTTTTGCAATCTGCTTTTGACATCATTCAGTCTGATTTGTTCCGACTCAAACTTGCCCTAAATGCTGATAAAACTAAAGGGATGTTTTTTTCAAATAGGAAGTCGGTCCCAGCAGTTCTTCCTCTGATTTTATCCTCAAATGGTATCCCTATTGAGTTTGTTGATTCCTATAAATATGTGGGTATCCTGGTCGATTCACATCTCTCTTTTAAGCTCCACATGGAAAACCTAGTAAAGAAACTGAAAGTTAAACTGGGTTTCTTTGTCAGAAACAGATCATGTCTAACACTGAATGCTAGGAAACGCCTTGTATCTGTGACTTTCCTTCCCTCCATTGATTACGGTGACATTATCTACATGAACGCTCCTACAAGCACCCTGCAGATGTTGGATGTTGTCTATCATGGTGCACTAAGATTCATAACTGGCTGTGATTATCGTACCCACCACTGCACCCTGTATTCACTGGTTAACTGGACATCATTAACCTCACGCAGACTCTTCCACTGGTACATTTTCATCTTTAAATCACTTCTTGGTCTGCTGCCTTCATACATCTCCTCCTACATGTCTCTGTGTGAGTGCAGCTACAGTGTGCGCTCTCAGGACATGATTACCTGCAGTGTTCCGTCAGTGAGGACTGAACTTGGCAAAAGGGCCTTCTCCTACTCTGCTCCTGCTTCCTGGAATATCTTACAAAAAGATCTGAAGCTCTCGGCCTTGGCCTCTCTAAATGGCTTTAAGAATCGGTTGGAATCCTGGCAAAAACCAATGCAGACATGTTCCTGTTTTTGATTTTCTACATCTGCCTTATAATCTGTCTGTTTTGCTACTTTGACAAATATTTGTTTTAACTTGTTTAAAAAATCTGTATGCCTCTCTTATGATTGTCTATTGTTGATTGTCCAAGGAAAATATACTGTTGCAGTTGTCATCATTCTTTGTTTGTAGCCAGGTCTCTCTTGTAAATGAGTCCTCGAGGCTCAATGGGATTAACCTGGCTAAATAAAGGTTGAATGAATAGATAGATAGATAGATAGATAGATAGATAGATAGATAGATAGATAGATAGATAGATAGATAGATAGATAGATAGATAGATAGATAGATAGATAGATAGATAGATAGATAGATAGATAGATAGATAGATAGATAGATAGATAGATAGATAGATAGATAGATAGATAATAGATAGATAGATAGATAGATAGATAGATAGATAGATAGATAGATAGATAGATAGATAGATAGATAGATAGATAGATAGATAGATAGATAGATAGATAGATAGATAGATAGATAGATAGATAGATAGATAGATAGATAGATAGATAGATAGATAGATAGATAGATAGATAGATAGATAGATAGATAGATAGATAGATAGATAGATAGATAGATAGATAGATAGAGTACTGTATATACCTTGTAGTGGTAGCCCCTTCAAAGGAGCTACCACTAGAGGGCAACACTGTGGCACTGCATGTCCAAATGAACTGGGCGAAGAGGTCTGCCATGTGGATGGGACATAAGAAAACAGCTATGAAGAGAAGAGGCAACGTGTGTGGGTGAGAAAAAAAAAACACTAAACAGAAGGTGAGGCGAGACAACTGAGTGGGGGGCCAGGAGACTGAGAAGTACTCTGAAGGAGTGTTTGTGTGTGTGTGCGTGAACATGAAGCTTATGTGAGATCTTGCATAAGTGCAGGTGTCAGCAGGTGCACGTTAGCACTAATATGAAGCGATGCATCGGCATCTATGTGTGTATGTGAATTAGTGTGCCTAAAGACAATACTGCTCCCTCATTACCCTGTTTCCTCCAGTCCAGCGCTAATGAGAAACCTCACCATCCCTGCTGTAATCAAGGTCAAACCTAGGCCAAAATACGGAAACAGACACACAAACACTCACACACTTTGAGGAAACACAATCTGCATAAGAATGTGTGCACAGAGCTGGAATTAGCAACACATTTTATATCAGTAGTTTCTTTATATGGACTTATTGCTAAAAGCAAGATATCATGGGAGTTCTATAGATTATATGGGATATTTGACCCCAACTGGTTTATATGAAAAAAATGTGTGTTATGTTATGTCACCAGGTCTCTTTTTGGTTGGGTTTAGATGTATAAAAGAGATAGCTGCAAACTTGAAAAGTAAACTAGACAAAAAAGCAGACAAAGAAAAATAGGAATGGGAGACAAAAAAATGGGGGAAGGGAGTCAACGTTTCACATTTAAGGTGAGTGAGCCTTGCAGGTGTGGAGGTTGGGGTGGCAGATGTGGGAGATGGGATAATTAAACAAAAAGAACAAGACTTACCTCTTTATAGTCTTTTCCCTTAAGACTGGTCTGACACAGCCACAGCTAGCTAATGTTATAGCAACAGGGAGAAGGAAGGTCTAATGGGTGCGGCACAGAGAAGTGGAGTAAAAGAGCAGGTAGGGAGAGAGAGGAGGAAAAGAAAGAAAGAGCTGAGTATCAAAGGATGTAATGATGGAAGGAAGGCAAGAGAGAGGGGGAAAAGGTGGAAAGTGAGAGACATTAACAAGCTAGAGTCAAGGTCAGGAGCAGTAGACTAGATGTGTGGGGAATGAAAAAAGCACAATGAAAAAAAAATAATAATAAAATAAGACCCCCCATTTCAATCAGCCACTCCCTTGAGAAGTGAAATGGAGCTACCTGTGTTTACTATTGTTTCTATATCTAATTGTCCCCTCTGAATAATGCACTAGGGTATCAATAATTTGGTGTTAATTAGCTTTGACCCAAATGTGTTTTGTAAAACAAGGCAGATGTCGCTAACCTAATGGACGGCATATGGACAGCAAAGACAGGCATTCGACACTTTACTTCAGCTTTGTGAAGTTTCTGGGCTCAAACATCAGGCAATATTAGAATCGCGGGCCGACCCATTGGTTTTGCCCAAGGTAAAGAAAACCTCTAAAGCTGACTATTTAAAGGCATCAACGTAATTCCCCCAAAACTACCACCCCTTCAACTGCGATTTAAAAGGCAGTAGTGTACAAGGAGCATGAAAAGACAAAATTTTGGTTTTCAAATAATTTCCAGAAATCAAATTAAATGTCGAAAACAATTTCTACTGGCACATTTTCACCATTGATTTCACACACAAAAAAAAGTCATGCCATGAAATAATTATACAAATATTCGACAGTATCATGATTAAGAAGACTGTCTATGTTCTGATTCATGATCAATAATTCAAGTAAAAAAATCTGCTGGCAAGTTTATTTTTGATGAAACATTTCGTCTTCAATCCAGGTATGGAGTGGCTAATCGGGAGGACTGGGACATTTCCCAGTGGGCCAGTCTGATGCGTAGGCCACAGAGCCCATGCATCAGATGAGCACCAAACATCAAACTGGTTGACCCACTATGTGAATGTGCTATTTACTGTATAAGACTGAGTTTGCTTATAGCTCCTCAGACCGATTAAGTCTTTTGGATGAATGATGAAACGTTTCAACTAAAACAAACTGTCCAGAGGACCTGACTTAACTTTGTTGGACTGTTTATGTTGTTACTAGGCCTTTTTTATATTAATATTTATGTTATTAGCAATGCTTGTAGACATTTTGGATCATGAGACTCCGATATTGTTATTTAGTGGGTTGGGAGCTGAAAGTTTAGGAACCACTGCCAAAATTAATTGTTACAGCTGAATAAAACATGCTTATCTTTTGATGCAATATACAATTTTTGTTTGTAGTCCTAATTTTGTTGATTGGCAAATTTAGTTTTCTGTCAAGCCTCTAAATCATATGTCAAACTCAAGGCCCGGGGGCCAAATGTGGCCCTCACTGACATCTTATCGGGTCCCCAAGATGTTATTTAAAATGTAAAATACTTTTATCACTTTATTATTTTCAGTAATCTTTGATTATGATGTCAAAAGTGCAACAAAGAACGTCAAATGAGACCACTGAAACTCTTGTTGAGGAACATGCAACCAAGAAAAGATGTCGGGTATCTAAGTTAAGTTGATGTAGATTCTGAAACCAGCCCTTAGTTTGAAAAAGGTTTTAATTTTGGCCCCTTTATTAGGTGAGTTTGACACCCCTGCTCTAACTTAAACTGATCACTTTTAAATTAAAAAAATCTACAACCTGTCTTTGTCCCTTTTATTAAAACAGCAGAGGAATACCAAATCCACTAAAGCTAAAAAAAATGATACAAAAATACTTAATGGGAAAAATGTACATGGTTTTAAGATAAAAAAAAATACAGATTACATAATTAAGTAAATAGTTTTTTTAATCCTATTTTTGAAAAATATTGGACCACCTTGAAAAAAAAAAGTGAAACAATTGTAGTGGTGTGGCAGAACTGTTTCTACAGCTTCTATGAATTTTCTATCAATCTGTTTTTCAAACACACTTTGTCTGGTTCAGGATCTTGGGGGCTGAAGTCTAGCCCACTATCAAAAATCTAGCCCACAAGAGGCAAGGTTCAGCCTGGACAGGTCACCAGTCCATCACAGGTCCAACACAGAAATATGAAATTAACATGCACGCTCAAGCTAACTCCTAAAGTCAGTTTGCAATCCCTTTTAACCCAACACAAATGTTTTGGAACCTCCGAAGCAAACCAGAAAAACCACACACATATGGGCGAGTAAACTCCACACATACAAAAGCCACTGTTTAAGTTTTCTAACAGAAGTTGTAACTCACATTTTTATGTCTGCAAAGCCTGTGTGTGTGTGTTAATGTGTGCTCCAGCCCAAATAGAGTGAACAGCAAGATCTGCCTCCGAATCGATCGGACCCAGACCGTGCATGAGTTGACAGACTGAGCCGCTTGTTCTTTTGATTGATCCGGCTCCTGTTCTTATGTGGGCCTGTATGAGCATTAATCTCTCTGTGTATAAAAGACAGAAACCAAAGTGATGTGAACATTTTACAATATTTGTCAGTTTGTTTCTCAAACTGAGCAACCATCCTTTGACCTCACATAACAAATGCAGTATATGACACAAAGTTAGACAAAGAGATGTACTCCCAACATTCTCTTTCACACTGCAAAAAATATGACTTTTGCTCAGGAGACTGTTGCATTTTCCAAGAACAAGAGTAAATTTCAATGTTTCAGAATCCTGACATCTGAATATGTTGGACATGAAGAACACTCTGCAGCAGAAACGGTTTCTGAAAAGCAAGTGTTGACTATATCACACAAGTTTTTACACAAAGAAAAATAAATAAATATCCATTCTTTTTCAAGTTTCAACTCATCATCCAAAGCCATGAAAGATGAGTGATAACCGTCTGTCTGTATGTTTCTTTAGCTGTCTGTTAACAAAATACCTCATCAACCACTCAGAAAGTAATTATGCACATCTAGAATTGATTAACTTTTAGCGTCACCCCAATTCCAGATGGCAGACACAGATGGTCGACCTAAGCCAACACTAAAGTGGCTATAACAGTCAGTTTTACATATATTGATGTAAAGGTTGGGTGTAATAGTAGCTGATAGTTAATCCTATTATACATATACTCTGAGCACTATTAGGTGGCACAAGATCTTTATTTCTAAATGAGTAAGATTGAATTCTTGAGGAATTGCAAGGGGTTGATTTTCAAAAGGAATTTATAAGGCATAAATTAAAAACCCTGATTGAAAATCTTACATATTTACAGCCATTTGTGTGAAAATAAAAACTAAGCCGCTCAAGCACAAGTGAGAGCTATTTGTAACTGAAAGAGGATTACAACAGGATGCATTGCCAAAATAGTGTCTAATATTTAAAGAGTAGAAGTTCCCCCAGTTTCCCAAGAGCAGAGAAGATCCCCATCATTGGTTGAACCTCAGATGCAGGAGGAACAATGCAGATCATGGAACACTGGATCAGCTCTTTACCCTCACTAGGGTACTTGAGAGGTCATGGGAGTTTGTCCATCTAGTCTACATGTGTTCTGTGGACTTGGACAAGGCTTTTGACCGTGTTCCTTGAGGTACACTGTGGGTGCGTGCTCCATGAGTATGGGATTGGGGACCCGTTGCTATGGGCTGTTCAGTCTCTATACAAGCGGTGTGAGAGTTTGGTTCACGTTGCTGGTAGTAAGTCGGACTCCTTCAGGGTAGAAGTTGGTCTCCACCTCAGTCACAAAAAGGGTAGATTGCTCTCTTCAGGTCAAGGGTGAGACTCTGCTTCAAGTATAGGAGTTCAAGTATCTTAGGATTTTGTTCACGAGTGAGGGAAGAATGGAGTGTGAGACTGACAGCTAGACTAGTGCAGCATCTGCAGTATTGCAGACCGGTCCATTGTGGTGAAGACGGAGCTGAGCTGTAAGGTAAATCTCTTTATTTACCAATCGATTTACGATCTATGGTCATGAGCTTTGGGTTGTGACCGAAAGAACGAGATCTCGGATACAAGCGGCTGAAATGAGTTTTCTCCGCAGGGTGTCTGGACTCTCCCTTAGAGATAGGGTGAGAAGCTCGGTCATCCGGGAGGGACTCGGAGTAGAGCCGCTGCTTCTCCACATCGAGAGGAGCCAGTTGAGGTGGCTCGGGCATCTGGTTAGGATGCCTCCTGGACGCCTCCCTGGTGAGGTGTTCCGGGCATGTCCCACCGGGAGGAGACCCAGAGGAAGACCCAGGACACGCTGGAGGGACTATGTTTCTCGGCTGGCCTGGGAACGCCTTGGGATTCCCCCAGAGGAGCTGCTTCAAGTGGCTGGGGAGAGGGAAGTCTGGGCCTCCCTACTTAGGCTGCTACCCCCGCGACCCGATCTCGGATAAGCGGATGAAAATGGATGGATGGATGGATGGATGGACTATGTTCCTACCCTCACCTATGGCCATGAACTCTGGATAATGAAAGAACGAGATTGCGGATAGAGGTGGATGAAATCAGTTTCCTCTGCATTGTAGCTGGACTCTTCCTTAGAGATAGGGTGAGAAGTTCAGTCATCTGGGAGAGACTCAGACTCTACATCGAGAGAAGCCAGTTGAGGTCATTCAGGCATCTTGTAAGGATGCTTCCTGGTCCTATCCCTAGGGAGGTGCTTCAGGCATGTCTAATTGGGAAGACCCCCTTGGGAAGACCCAGGACCTGCTGGAGAGACTTGGTCTCTCGGTTGGCCTGGGAATGCCTTAGGGTCCTCCCAGAAGAGCTGGAAGAGGTGGCTGTGGAAAGAGATGTCTGGGCTTTCCTGTTCAAGCTACTGTCCCTGTGACCTGACTTCGGAACTAATGGAAGATGACCCCAATAACCCCAATATGCAACAGCCCTGTGCAAAACAGTTGTTCCAAAAGATTTGAGCTTTCAGACAACATCTATCTTCAGATCAGGCCTTGATGAGTGGGTTAGCATTGTGGCTTTTTCAAACTCATGATTGGTAAAGGCTATGCAATGCAAATTTGAAAACTTTATGGACACCCTGATTCCTCAAAGCTCATCCCAACCATCAGCAGCCATGGACTCCTCTATTCAAATGCCAAGAGCTCTGAAAATTAAAATAATTGATGTCAGCATGACAGAAGTTTAGAAAATGGCTAAATGTTTTCAGAGAAACTGATTCCTCAGTTCATAATGTAAACAAGAAGTGGTATTAGAAGAAACCGAGGAGGTCACGTTCAGGTCTTTCCAAGATAATTGCTCTTGAGATTACAAGAAAGTCAGACGAAAAGCTGATTAACTACAAAAATAAATAAATAAATAAATAAATAAATAAATAAATAAATAAATAAATAAAGTTTAAGTAAATTGAACAGACTTCAGCTTAAAGTAGATGTTACAAAATGGCACCTGAACAAATTGGAAGCCTAGCAGATTGCTCTCATCAAACTAAAACTGTCTTATGATGCGAAGGGTCATAGTGTTTTGGTGAAACCTTGTAAAGGACATCATGCACAGTCTTATGCAACATTTCACAAGACACAAATTTTCTTAAAGTGTATGTCGAGGATGACTCTTGGCTACTAACACCTCTTTTTTTCCCAATATTTGTAGAACTGGTTGAGCTATACCCATTGTTATGTGTTTAACAGGACGTCACTTGACTGTAGTGGTTTCATAAATTGGGTTGACTTCAAAAGTTAATAAAAGTTAACCCAATAATTGCTTTGTGTACATTTGATTAAGGGCAGCATGGTGGCACAACTGGTAGAGCTGCTGACTCTCAGCAAGAAGGTTGCCAGTTCAAATCCCAGTCCGGGGGCCTATGAGTGCACACCTATTTCTCCAGCTCCCCGGGCGCTTTCTATGGCTGCTCACTGCACCACCTGGTAGGTGGTTGGGTTAAATGCAGAGACGAATTTCGTCTGTGTATGGGAAACATACGCAGATGACAGGAAAAGACATTATTATTATTATTATTATTCCTGGGTGGAATTTGCATGTTCTCTCCCTGCATGCATGGGTTTTCTCCAGGTACTCCGGTTTCCTCCCTCAGACCAAAAACATGCATGTTAGGCTGATTGGTAACTCTAAATTGTCCCTATAGGTATGAGGGAGAGAGTGAATGGTTGTTTGCCTCGTTTGTCTCTATGTCCCTGTGATGGACTTGAGACCTGTCCAGGGTGTCCCCCGCCCCTCGCACAGTGATTGCTGGACATGGGCACCGGCGACCCCCATGACTCAAAATGGAAGAAGTGGGTAAAAGATAATGGATGGATGGAAGTTTGATTAAAGTTCGTACAGGCTCATGAGATATTTAACTAAAATACAATCTTGACTGCAATAAATAAAAACAAAGTTTCAAATGCTGAACTGATATGATTAGTTAGTTGCATCAAACATAATCGGTAAAGTTGACTAAGTTGGAGATGTTTGGGGGTCAATAAGCTGTGGCAGCCATCTTAAATGGACTTGACTCCAAAGGTCAATTTTGTTGTAGATGTACATCCAAAAAATACGTTCTAAAAGTTTTCCTAAAATCCATCAAATATTTTACCAACTTCGCAAACACAGACACACAAAAACAATATTTCTTTTTCTTTGGGTGCAAACTCATAATTTTGACTTTTAAATAACAAATATTTTGAAAAGTTACAAACACCACAAGGCATTGCATGGATCTTCTGAATGAGCTGATTTGTTTGATATATTATTGGCTAGTAAGTGGTCTGATTGTTACGGAAGCGTATTGCAGTCAACCATGAAAATAAAATTTTGGAGCTTATGTAGTAAAAATGTGATACTATGTAGTAAAAACGTGATACTATGTAGTAAAAACGTGATACTATGTAGTAATAACGTGATACGTATGTAGTAAAAATGTGATACTATGTAGTAAAAACGTGATACTATGTAGTAACAACGTGATACGTATGTAATAATAACGTGATACTATGTAGTAAAAACGTGATACTATGTAGTAATAACGTGATACGTATATAGATATAGTGTAGCCAGTATTTTAGGAGGGGCGGTTCATTTAAATATATAGTAGACCTGCAAACTGCCACATGCCTCAGATAGCACAATGGATAGCGCATCTGCCTTCCACTCCATCAACCCAGGTTTGAGCCTGACATGGTGAAACTTTTTTCCTTTTTTTTTTATTGGATAAATAAAATAAAAAAGGAATTTGTGTCGAACCGGTTAACACCATAGACTTAATATGCCTGTGGTTAACACAAATTCTTTTTTTATTTTATTTATGCTGAAAATACTTTGCATATTTTGTATGATGTAGAAATGTATTCCTCCACATGGTGGCAGTAGTAGGCTTTTTTCCTGCATGGACAACTGGTAAAAAGAGTAAGAACAAGTTTGCCCATGCTGTTTTTAGCCTGCATGCTAACACGTAATGGCTAATTTGCAGAATTTGATCAGGTTTTACTTCATGCTTGGTCTAAGACATGGAGAGATACTGATGCTGCTGCGCACTGTTGATGACATCATCATCAGTATGAGCACTCTGAGAAGAATCCTGAACAGAATGGGACTGTACAGAAGGAAAAACCAGTCGGACCCTCTACATGTGGCTGCGTTCCTCATTGACCAGCTGGAGAGCTCTGGGAATCTTCACGGATATAAGTTTCACCACCTTAAATGTGTTCAGAGTGGATACGTTGTGACTCAAAATACAGTGAGACACCTGCTGAAATTTCTTGACCCCAGTGGTGTGGAGCAAAGGCGAAGGCGGCGGCTGAAGCGACGCGTGTATCCATCTGGACCTAATTTCATGTGGCACGTTGACTCCTACGATAAACTGAAGCCGTATGGTATTTGTATTAACGGAGCCATCAATGGCTTTTCCAGACAAATGATATGGCTTCATGCTTTCTCAACAAGCAGTGATCCTAAAATCATCGCAGGATATTTCATAAAAGAAGTTGATATGAGGAAGGGGACACCTGCAAGAATCCGCACAGATGTTGGAACTGAAAATGTTACGATGGCAGAAATGCATAAGTTCTTAAGATGGAGTTCTGATCCTGATCGCTCCACCAGTAACTGTGTCATTTCTGGATCCAGCAATCACAATCAGCGGATTGAAGGCTGGTGGGGTTTTTTGAGGACACATCATGCTCAACAGTGGATGGACCGTTTTCAGGAACTGAAAGACAATGACTGTTTCTCTGGTGACTTTTTGGACAAACAGCTTGTTCTGTTTACTTGTCTGAACATCATTGAGGTATGCCAGAAGAACACAAAACCTGTCATGCTCCCTTTGGGTGTGTGTACACACACCTATGTACATATGTACACACAGAAACACACAGTATACACACACTGATATACGTACTGTATATACATATGTACTGTGTGTGTATATAAACACAGTGCATATGTATATACAGTACGTATATATATATATAT
>JBBPBX010081726.1:0-11632 GCA_038048925.1 Garcialebias charrua | reverse complement strand
AACCACACACTCGTAAAATCAGTTTTGAAAGAGTATGCAACCACAATGCATGATTGTAAGACTGTGGGAGGAAACCAGAAGAGCAGATTTTTAACCACACAGGTACAAGGAGATGACAACGCCAAAATCTGAACCCAAGACTCTCTCACAACAATCCAACATAACAACTGTGTCGCCCTCATCATCAAGTTTTAGCAACCGTTTTTTTTTTCTTTTTTTCTGGCTAATCAAAAGAGGGTGTTATGTTCACACTGTGTAATCATTCTTGTTTGTCTTTTAAATGGGAACACTTAACGCTAAGATGCATTGTGGGAAGAAGGCGAACTTTTAGTCATTTTGACACATATAATCAACAGTTTCCAACCAGGTACAACTTTCTATTTATTTAGTTTCACCTAATGACAACTATCATATTTTTCAACCTATAAGTCACTTTTGTTTTGCATACCGGTAATTTTCATACCCTGCAACTTATACTCCGAAGCGACTTATTTATGTCCCCCCCCCCCCATATTTATAAACCAATTTTTGGCTGAGATATGACTATTTTCATTCATTCTGACTGAAAATATTGAACACTACCATTTTCAGCCACTAGATGGCACTTGAGTAGTTTGGCATGCCATTGTGTCATGTAATAGGTAAAGGTTAGCCTGGTTAAAACCAGACCCTTGTCCTTCACTTCGCTTCGTACTAGGGTCTGGACTTTCTCCATAGAGAAACAATTCTTCCTGGAGGCGTGGCCTCTGCCTGAGGAACAAAACCATTGGATCTTAGAAAAATTTTGAACAGGGAAAAGCATTCTGCTCCCTCCCCCTCAGAGCCATATATGGCTGCTCCCCCGTGGTCTGTTGAACTTGACATCTGCTCCGTTTCCTGCTGCATTTTCTCTCGCTGCCTGCATATTCTGTGTTTTTATTTTAAACAAAACGTTAAAAAAAATAAAAAATAAAACCATGTAGCGCTGGTCCAGCACACCAGAAGACCAGAAAATATGCAGGGACTCGGGCAACAACGTAAAACCCGAGTTTAATTCTCGTGACAACCTCAGTCATTTCCTTATTCTTTGCACTCAGCGGAGAGAGAGGAGGAGGAGGAGGGAGGAGGGAGCGATCACTTGACTTTTGGCCAAAAAAACAAAAGAAAACTCCAGATAAGGGATTAAGAAGGGGAAATTAATACATTTGTGTCACATATAAAACAGTCCTGCATCGCTTTGCATCGCTTTGAATGAGAACATGCGGCTGCTCGCTGGCTGCGCGCTGGGACAGGTGGGGGCGTGGGTTAGGGGCCAAAAACTCCGCCCCTTCTGTTCTCTGATTGGTCCGGTCAAAAATCAGCCGGAGAAATCGTTGTCTATGGGAGAAGTCCCAGACTGAGCAGTGAAGGGAAATGAGAATTGAGCGGAGCTGTGCAGGAAGGCGAGGGCCAGGCTAGGTAAAGGTGGCTATTGAAACAATAGGCTTGCCATAGCATGCAACTGTCAAATCAGCTTCATTTCGCTGCGCTGCCCTGGCGAAATGCAGCTAATTTGATCATTGAAGTGCATTTATTAAGTAAAAGTTCAACTGAGACACACCTTGAATATAATGCCAAGCAAACAAATAATTGTTTTTAAGTGCTTATCTTGTTAAATTTCAAAGAAATGCACAGCGAGTCCTATGCATGCACCTCCTTCCGTGTTTTGAAATACAGCTGATTTGACCGTCAAAGTGCATTTATTAAGCAAAAGTTAGACTGAGACACACCTTTACTATAATTTCAAGCAAATAAATAATTGTTTTTAGGTGGATATCTTGTTAAATTCCGAAGAAATGCACAGGCGTCAGCGACTTGTCCTTCTACGCTTGCCCGCTTCCGCGAATCGAGTTTTGAAATACAGCTGATTTGACCCTCAAAGTGCATTTATTAAGAAAAAGTTAGACTGAGACACACATTTATTATAATTTCAAGCAAACATTTATTATAATTTCAAGCAAACAAATAATTGTTTTTAAGTGTTAATCGGTTTTTAAAAAAAATTACGGACAAAGTTGCTAATATTAGAGCTAGTATCTCTCCGTCACTTTCTAACCACCTGGACCCTCGACCTTTGACTTCAAATACATGGTCCTCTTTTAGTACAGTAACCATTAATTATATCAATGATCTTTTGTCACAAATGAAATTGTCTTCGAGTCCACTGGATGTACTACCAACACCTCTTTTTAAAGATATTTTTAATTGTATTGGTCCAAGTGTAGTCAGCTTGATAAATTTATCTCTATGTTCTGGATCTGTACCTCAGTGCTTTAAAACTGCTGCAGTTTGTCCTCTGCTAAAAAAGCCTAACCTGGATTCCTCTTTGCCTGAAAACTACAGACCTATCTCTAAACTTCCATTCATGTCAAAGATTCTTGAGAAGGTTGTAGCCCAACAATTGAACTTTTTTATGGAGGAAAATGATCTTATGGACAATTTCCAATCTGGCTTTCGTAGACTGCATTCCACTGAAACAGCATTATTAAAAGTTTCTAGTGATGTGTTGATGGCAGCTGATTCTGGAAATTACACTGCGTTTGTTGCTCTGGATCTGACTTCAGCCTTTGATACTGTGGATCACACTGTTCTTATCAACAGATTGAGAGCTCTGTTTGGTATTTCTGGCACTGTTTTAAACTGGTTTAAATCTTATGTATCTGATAGGTCTTTTACTGTTTTTATGAACAATGTTCACTCTAATGTTTCTGAGCTGTCCTATAGGGTGCCCCAGGGTTCAGTTTTGGGCCAACTCTTATTTTTATTGTATATTCGCCCATTGAGTTTTATTTTCGATAGCTACAGTAATGTCTCATACCATGTCTATGCAGATGATATACAAATCTACTGTTAATTTCAATCGTCAGAATTTTACAAATCGACTGAACTCAGTAACTGCCTATCTGACATTAAAATATGGCTTAATGACAACCACTTGCAGTTAAATGCTGCTAAGACTGAAACGCTTATCGTTGCTCCAGATGATAAAATCTTGGAAATAAGGAAGCATCTTGGGTTCTTAAATCCTTCGAACAAAAACAACCTTAGATATCTGGGTGTTCTCTTTGACAGCTCTCTGTCAATGGACAGTCATTGTAAACTGTTAGTTCGCAACTGTTTTTATCATTTAAGGAACATTTCAAAGTTGCGAGCTATTTTATCTAAGACAGAATTAGAAATGGTTGTCCATGCTTTTATTTCTTCTCGGTTGGATTATTGTAACGGCCTTTTAGTAGGGATAAGTAAATCCACCATGGCTTCTCTTCAGTCTGTGCAGAACGCTGCAGCCAGACTTTTAACTAGAACCCGCAGAACAGATCATATTACTCCTGTTCTGTACTCTCTCCACTGGCTTCCAATATATTTTAGGGTTCATTTTAAAATTTTAGTTTTAACTTTTAAAGCACTCCATGGTGAGACTCCAAAATATATTTGACCTTTTGAAGCCACTCTGTCAGTCTAGAAATCTGAGGTCTTCTAATCAGTTACTGCTGTCAGTTCCTAGAACTCATTTTAAAACCCCTGATGATAGAACATTTCAGGTGGTGGCTCCGAGGCTCTGGAACGCTCTCCCTCTTGCGTGGCTCCGAGTCAACTGATGCATTTTTAAAAAGTCTTAAGACTTAGCTTTTCAAACAGGCTTATGGTTAATTGTGCTTATAGATTTGAGAGTTTATCATGTGTAACCTTTTTGTACAGCATGTTTGAAGAGTTTATGATTTTATTATGATTTTATTATGTGTATTTCTTTTTGTAAAGCACTTTGTGATTTTATATCTGTGAAAGGTGCTATATAAATAAAGTTTACTTACTTACTTACTTACTAAATTTGTGTTAAAAGTCCTCCTGTACACGCTCCCGCGGCCACCGGCCCGCATTTCCGGGTTGTCAGAGGTGACACATAATAGATGTGATTTATATGATAAAGGGACATATTTATGGATTTTTCCACTTTATTAGACATATTTGGACTGATGTGACTTATAGGGCGGTGCAACGTGTATGGCGGAAAATACAGTAACTGTGTGGGAATCTGTGGAAGGTGCTGGATAAACAAATTTGTCCCACGTCAACAATTGCACAACTTAAAAAAAAATGTAAAAAGTGGCAAATGGCTTGTTTTCCCAAACCACAGCAAAACTTTGGCTTAATTAGCAGTTGGTTGTAATGCTACGACTGGTCAACAAATAAAAGACTAGGAGTGGGCCATATCGTCTCGTTTACGATAATACCGATGGATTTTTTGACACCGGTGAAAAAAATTATATTGCGGTATCCTATGATGACGTCATTTGACTGCGTCTAACCTGGGCAGCACTGAGCCATGTGAAGCATTGCGAGCGCGAGCAAGCATGGAAGACCACAAGAGTGTCGCGGAACTACCGTATTCGCCGTTGTAAAATACGCTTTGTCCAATTATTAACAATAAACAAGAAAAAATCTTACAAAATACGCTTCGGTGTTTAATACGCGTCACCGCTACGCGACGCGTCAGCGCCTCATTTGCCCTGCTTAAAATGGCGGCGACAGAAGCAAGCGAGTACGAAGAACTTCACAAGGAAACACGGTAAAAACAATTATTTCTTTGCGAGAAAAAATATATTTCTTAGCTGACTTTATAGCAGACGTGCTCCTGAGCTTAACGAAATGTTCAAATCAGCTGGATTAAAAAAAAAAGTTCGCCGAATTTTAGGCAGGCGGTTCGGACCGGACGCTTTGTTTCTTTAAATTTAGCTAAATAAACGCTTAAAAAATATATTTCTTAGCTGACTTTATAGAAGACGTGCTCCTGAGCTTAACGAAATGTTCAAATCAGCTGGATTTTTAAAAAAAGTTCGCCGAATTTTAGGCAGGCGGTTCGGACCGGACGCTTTGTTTCTTTAAATTTAACTAAATAAACGCTTAAAAAAATACATTTCTTACCTGACTTAGCAGACAGTCCCCTGAGCTCAACCAAATGTGAAATCAGCTGGATTTAAAAATCTGCGGTGTGGTTTATGAGTTACGGTATCTTGCTAACAAAAACAGTACTTGGTAGCTGATTCAAACTGTCAGCCAATTTTTTTAATATATTTATTTATTTTGCTTGTTAAATATGAATTTTTTTTTGTATTCTGGTGACTGTTTATGAAAAGTCATTTTGAAATTACACATTTGTTTGGTTGATTCAATTGAAGGAGAAAATGTGAAATATCGTCTGTGATATCGTTATCGGGGTGTTTCAAAAAATATATTGTGATATCATTTTTTGGCAATATCGCCCACCCCTATAAAAGACTTCAAATTTTTGAGAACTACTTTGCCTAAAATAAAAGTAAAACATTAAAATTTGATTCCAGAAAGAGTTTTGATGTCCATTTTCATCATTCAGCACAAATTACCACTAAGAAACTTACAGCACAGATATTTTCTAACCCTTTACACCTTCTCCTAAATCACATAAAGCACCAGTTATTTAGTCACCATACCGACACACTCAGCATAATCTGAGCAATACATCAACTCCAACTACTCTCCTACCTGCACAGGCTAATCATTCATTCCAAATCTCATCCTTGAATTTATCATTTTCTCTCACTTCCTTTTATGCAACCGTCAACCATATATGCTGAGAGATAAAGTGTCAGGAAAGGCAACTGAGAAAAAGGAGACCATTTATGCCTCTCCCACAAAGATGGTTCAAGTGTGATCTAAATGCATATTCTGATGAATCCCAGTGCTTTCTGGTCCACTGAGGCTCAGATTTGTTCAATTTGCTTCTTGTACACTACAACGAGTTACATGGTGGAGGGAGGAAAAACGAACCTGCATAAATTTGTCTCTATGACGATCAAATCTTTTAAACAAGGATACACGGTCATAGCTGGGAGGATGGCGTGTGTTTTTGGCTGCTGATGTGGGTGATGGGAGAGAAATCAAAGTGTGGAACAAACAACTGCAGATTGGCTGTTTAGGCCTAAACATAGGGTATGTTTACCACAATCAGACTAAAGCAACATCCATCCAGTCATTATCTTTACCCGCTTCTTCCTTTTCAGGTGCCCATATTTATTTATTTTTATTTTGTTTAACCTTTATTTTACCAGGAAAATCCCACTGAGATTAAAAATCCTTTTTGCAAGAGAATCCTGGCCAAGACTGGCAAGCAGCACACAGGAGTTACAGAACATTCACAGCAAAAACAGAAAATTTTAACTCTGTCATGAATAAATTAATTGAAATATTCCTCAGTTAAAACTTTTACAGACAAGATTATTCCTTCTCAAAATCAGTAAGAACAACCGTACAAACATTTAGTGACAACAGCTCCTTTAGGTTCTTGTATTTCTGCAACTGGTTCCAAGAAGATGGAGCAGAAAACTGAAAAGATTTATTTTCAGTTCAGACGTTAGGCACCATAAGTAAAAATAAGTTCTCACAACAGACAGTAACCTCCGGTCGAAGATAGTATATCCAGCAGTCACTGTGCAAGAGGCAGGGGACACCCTGGACAGAGATCCAGTCCATCATAGGGACACATAGAGACAAACAAGACACTCCCACCTAGGGAACATTTTGTTACCAATCAGCCTAACATGCATGTTTTTGGTCTGTGGGAGGAAACCGGAGTACCAGGAGAAAACCCATGCATGTACGGCGAGAACATGCAAACTCCACCCAGAAAGGCTCCCCGGCTGGGATTCGATCCGGCGACCTTCTTGCTGAGAAGGGGCAGCACTACCAACTGCGGCACCGTGCCGCCAGACTAAAGCAACATTAATGCCAAACTGGATATCTGGGTGACAAATTTACAGGAGAAAATATACAACTCCTTTGATTCTACACAATTCTTACTGAGCATTGTTATGTTTTAGTGTATGGCAGAAACAGTATCAAGATAAGATCTGCAGCAGGAGTCTGAGAGACGATGAAGACCGCTAATATGAAATGTCTTTCAAGTATACATAGATCTGATTTCTAACTTCATAAAACAAACAAAAAAAGCACGTGTTACGAATATTACATCAGTGGTACGGTGGTGGCACAGGTGCATAAATCCTGCAGCTGACATTTGGGTCATACGGTGACTAAAAGCAAACCATGTAACTGCAGCACATTTAGAAAGGAGGTCAAATGAACATTAGACACGACCAGGAGACGGTGAGTGGCCTAGCTTCAATCTCGACTAATCAAAATACTTTGCTTTTAAAATCAGAGTGCTTTTTAACATCATACAATGGTACAGTGCCAATAAAATGTAGACAGACACTTGGGAAGTGCATGCTTTTAATGCCGTCATAAGTTAAGCATGGTCAATATAAATTATCTTTATTTACAAAAAAAAATCTAAATCAAATGTCAAGGTGAAAACATGTATAATACAACTTAAATAACAGCACAGTTCTCCAGGAGTTTTGTTAAATCCATAATTAAGAAAAGGAAGGAATATGGAACGTGTGTAATCTACCAAGATGCAGCATGTCCTCACAAACAGTGAACAAGGAGAATCGTGAGAGAGGCCACAAAAACATCTGTGAGCACTCTGAAGGAGCTACAAGCTGCAGCAGGTGAGAAGGTACAGCCTGAGCATACAACAACTGTTGCCACGTTCATCAGCAGTGTAGGTTTTAAAGGAGAGAGGCAAAAAGAAAGCAACTATTAAAGAACACAAACACAAAAATTGTCAGGATTTGTGCATCAGTCTATCAACCTTTATTTAAAAGGAAGAATATTTCCAGGTACAGCTAACACAGTTTTAAATCAACAATGTGTTGTTGGTGTTGTGTGTTAAAGCTAATTTGACCACACTCGCAGCAACAACAAAAAAAATATTAAAAAGGCCATGCTACATATTTATAATATTTATTATTTATATGTATTGCAGAGAGTGGTGAAGGCTGCACAGAAGTCTGTTGGAGTCAGCCTCCCACCACAGACATTTACACCTCTAGATATAGGAAGAGGGTCACCTGCATCATGAAGGACCCCACTCACCCAGCACATTCATTTTATGTCCCGCTCCCCTCAGGAAGAAGGTTAAGGAGCATTAAGTGCAGAACCATTAGACTGAGGAACAGCTTCTACCCTGATGCTGTTAGACTCATGAATATCTAATCAAGATAATTACTGTGAAAATATCACATCATGTTGCTGCTGATCTGTTTTGTGTTGCTGTGCTCATCTGCTCACACAGACTCATGTTCAGGCTGCTGTTCGGTGTATTTTATTTATTTTTTTGGTTTTTATGCTATTAGTGTTTAGCATAGTTTTAGTTGTTTTTCTTAGTTCATATCTTAGATCTTATTTTTGTTTTTATTTTACATTTTATTGTTGGATGTAACTGGGACCCTGAGTAGACAATCTCGTTCCACCACATGTATGTGATGCGAATGACAATAAAGAAACTCTGACTTGTAAAGGGGCAGAACAAAATTAAAACTTTGACAGCAATACTTATTAAACTTGTTATGTTTAAAATCAATGCATTGTAAAAAAAAAAAATTAAAAAAAATTTCTCATCTAACCTAAACCAAATTGTGTGTGCATTCAGGGTAATCTAGGATTCAAAGTTCAATTTAATCTTTAGAATAAAGTATTCTACATCTTTATTCTAGTTCATACATATTCTAGTTAGTATTCTACATCGCTTTACAATCTGTTTTTGTTTAGTTTTTTAATACTATTTTCTTTCATTTGTTCTTCTCAATTAGTATGCTTTCTTTTATTAGTGTCCACTGTTGCCATCATTCATTGTTAAAATCAGGTCTCTCTTGTAAATGAGTCCTCGAGGCTCAATGAGGCTAACCAAATAAAGGTTGAATGAAAAAAGAAGAAGGAAAAAAAAGCTCTATTTCGTGTTGCACCAACAAAAAATTAAAGCACTGGCGTGAAGTCTAGTCTCAGCATCTACAGTAGTTTATTCTACAGGTTTTTAAAAGGTGATTGATTTGTGAGTTTGTGCGCTTGCTGCTTAGTGCCCTTAAAACCTACCCCACCCTCCCTCAGGACTGCTTTTCTGTTTCTTGTTACCAGTGAATTGATACACTGTCGGTCAATATTTCAGTCTGACTACCTTTTGTCTCCTGCGTGGGCCTCTCATGTACACGAAGCAGTTTGTAGCATGTAAACCCGACACAGAAACACTATCACGTTGTGATTAATGTACTTGTTGCTGCCGACTTGTACATATACAGTATAACATACAATCCGGCATGTCTTTTACGTTTAGACTGGAAATCACAGCATAACTCGCATGTATGTAAGAAAACACTTCATGCATTTCATAACAAACAAATCTCCAACCTGTCGGTGAGCTTTTGATCATGTGTCCACGTCATTATTAGTCGTTACTTGATTTATTAGGGATTAAGTAGTATAAGATTGCACCACAGCAGGTGAGTGCTAGCACAAATCTTGTTAATCCTCGACACAGAAGAAGCACTCAAACCTCTGCTGTGCAATTCCTTTCACTTAATGTAGCCTGGTTTGCTGATTTGCGCAACAAATAACTTGGGTGTTCCCGACAAAGATTCATCTCCACCAACAGGCAGGTCCTGTCAAGCACCATAAAAAACTAAAGCTCTAAAATTATATACCCATATATTAATTATACGAGTGTCAAATGTTGCCTTTATCATATTACAAAAACACCAAGAAAATAAATCTCAATTTAGGTTATTTAAATTCAGCTACATCGCTGCAGGAAACTTAAGGCGAGGTGGAAACTAATGGAGGCAATGTTATGGGAACGCAGAAAGAACGTGACAGAAAAGCACGGCGAGATCATTTATTGTTTCCACACAAAGTTTTGACTGAGCTGCAAGACGTATGGATTGACATTAGATGGGTTATGAATTTATGTTTTGGTCTTCATGATCCTCTCAAGCAGATGTGAAGGTCGACTCATTCACTGCTTTTGTTTCTTGATGAATGTAAGCACACGCACTGCAGGTTAGTATGACAAGTGAGCTCCCCGTGACAACTAGTGATGCATTTCTGATGGCGCAACTGACAAACATGCAGGAAAACCTAAAGCTGTCAGACAGTCACATTTACTGCAGTTTTCAGAGTAGGATTGTCACTGTGTGTTTGTGTTTTCCTGTGTTATGACCTAAAATAAAACCATATTCTGAGACAGAAGTGGGTCGACCAAATTAGAAAGGAAAAACATCACAAACGGCTGCAAATGCTACACCACTCATCAACTTAAGCAAAAAAGGAAGAAAACAAACAAAAACATCTACAAACATGGCGTATAAATTATAAAAGGAGCTTAAAGTCCATAAACAAAAACAAGCTTATGAGCAGTGAGAATAAAGGCCGGCGCATAGCTCTGCGCTTGAGCGAGCGCGGCGCCCCGCTGTGTGAGCGCCGTGAGGTCGCCGCTGCACAAGCCCTTTGAACGTTCACGCAAGCGCGCCAAGCTCCAATTTTACGAGCGCCTACGCGGAGCGCGGTGTCTGACCAATCAGCTGCACGCGGAGGGGGACTGAACTGACCCCCTCCGCATGCAGCTGTTCACAGAGAACGTGAGAAGAAAGCAGAGCACATGCTGCTTCACGCTGTGCTCTGCTGAGAACCCCGCACGCGCAGCGCGCGCGTGGCGCGGGACTCGGTCCAGCGCGGAGCTCTGCACCGGCCTTAAGCTAGATTCATAGTCGACGCGTCGCGCAGCGCGCGAGGGTGTGCCCTCCAAAAGTGACGCAATTTCACAGTCCCCGCCCCTGCGCGTTGGCCCCGCGCAGGGGATTAGCGCGTGCCGTGCACCTCTGAATTTTTGAAACTCCGCAAGCCTAGAGCGCGCGCCGCGCTCAGTGACGTACGGACTGGGCTCAAAACAAGATGGACGCTTTCGAAGCTGCTCTGGCTGAACTCATCCGCATGTATCGCCATTTGTATGATCCCTCTATGAGAGAACACAAAGATGTGCAACTGGCACAGAATTCATGGAAGGAGATTGCAGAAGCGATGCAGAAGGAGGAAGAAAAACATGCGGGATCGCTTCGTGAAGGCCAAAAAGAGGGTGATCAGAAGTGGCGATCCTGGCACCAACAAACCGGTGCCAATCCTCGTTGTGGAGCTGAGTTGGCTGTCGAGTTTTATAAAACACCGAGAAAAGGACACAAATATGGAAAAAGAGGTAAAAATGAAAAAAAAAAAGTTAGTACTGCTTTTATTACAGCTAGCTTAGCATGGAATACAGCAGGCCATGCTGTGCAGCCTGCCGTGTTGTTTCCCCTTTGTAGTCATTGATATAAACAATAAACTGTGAGAATGAATGACCAAAACATGGCTTAATGAAAATATAAATCAAGCTGCTGACCAGTAAATGTGAAATAGTGGAAATAACCATTTTAGATCTGCACACCTCAACTGTAAACAAATTTAGCCTGTGTGTGTGTTGATGCTTCACCTTCTGTTTATTAAGCTAACAATTACACAAACATTTGTTTTTATTTAACACATATGTGCATTGTATCCGTTACCGTTTCATTTTGTACTGATGGATGTCAATGTCTGTTTTTTAGCCTGAAGAAACACCACAGAGCCAAGCACAGGACGATACATGGTGCCTCGACCAGACTGTCACCCCATTCGACCAGACCGTCACCCCCATGGACCAGACCTTCACCCC
>JBBPBX010081725.1:0-15889 GCA_038048925.1 Garcialebias charrua | reverse complement strand
TATTGTCGACTCGGTGGCTGCAGGGTGCAGCAGTTGTGTTTCTGCAGTTCGAGCTTGGAGCATCCCTCCTTTGAGGCAGTGCTCAACCGTCTGACGTTCCACTTTGGTTTTTATCAGAAGGCGATTGTTCCAAAAGTTCTAGGATTATTTTACGTGCAACTTGTTTAATTTGTACGATTTTGCTATCATTAATTATTACTGGTTATTTGCTACTAGCTAATAAGTCTGAACTGCAGCTCATGACTTCTTCAAAATTGATCTGAATATCTTGTGTGTACTTTTTGAACAGTCACCTCTTGTTAATAGCTCGTCACACTGCAGAGTCATAAAATCCAAGTTGTTTAGAAATGGCCTTTTAATCTGTGCAAGGTTATATCAACTACTACGTAATGACAAGTGAAGCACCGAGCGTGGCGCTGTTATCGATCTTTGAACTTTCAATAAATCTCTGCTTGTAACTGAAGCCCTTGATCTTTGATACCAACGTGGGCAACACAATATAGCGTGTCAGAGGGGAAATTAAGACATGCCTATTCTTTGATATGAAATTTAATTATTAACTAACCTCTAAAGCAGGTTTGGTTCTTTTTTCCTCACTCTTTGGTAGGACATTTTTGGATGTAAAATGTTAAAATGAAATAAAAGAACAGTTGTGTTTGTTAGATGTTGTACAGACACAACGTAGAGGTGAATAGTTAGATGTTACCTGTGTGGTGACAGAGACTGCAATAAAAATTTAAAAAAAGAGCCTGTCTCGTCACTTCCTTATTTCCCTGCTGTTCCAAGCTCTCACCTTCAGTCCCTTCGTCTGTTCTCTCTGCTGAACCGACAACATGTGGACTCGTGGTCGGTGCTTTAGCTCATGTTTGTTTGTGACGATTTACTACGCGCTGGCTGGCAGTTTCTCAGAAGAAAGATAATTTTTGTTTTGTTATCCACAGAGCAGCGGAAAAAATACTCCAACTCCAATTTCATCATGCAAGAGACGTCACAGTATCACGTCGAGGTAAAACCCCTCATCTCCTAATCCTTTTAACTAATCTGGTTATACTTTTAATTTATCACCCAACGAGGTAGCAGAGAGGAAGTTACAATGTTTTCTGACTGTTTAATGCTTTTACGATTAGGTACATTTCTTTTAAAGTATACTAAACATTTAGGCTCTTGTGTAAGTAAAATACAGTTGTTTTAGGAAGAAATCTCACAAGAGAATTGAGTTTCTAGTGTTTTTTTCCTCTTATTCCTCCAGTCATTTAAATTGAAATGTAACTGTTTACAAGCCTGTTCATATTGAACAGAGGTAAACGCCTCCTGACTGTGATCCGATGATATCATTTTCCTTCACCCTGAGATAAAAGCTCTTCATGATACCTTGATTGCGTTTACAGAAACTCTTGTCATAATGGAACAGCTTGTACTCTGGCTGCAGTTTCACGAAGCTCATGTTAGAAAGTTCGAAGTGTGCTGTGCATCATGCAGGCTGAACCATGATCCATGTGGTTACACTTTCCTAAAACACTTCTTACATTATCACTCATGAACACGTAGTCAGAGTCTAACAAGCTTGCATGCAGCAATCGTGAAAGTGGCGATACAGCATTTTTGAAATCAGATACAAAAAAGTACAAATTCAGTCAACAGTTAAGGATTAGCTACTTGTGTTATGTCTGTACAAATATTTGCTAGTAATAGTTTTATATGGGCAGCTGGGGCTGAGTGCTTAGAGCAGTCATCCTTTAATGCAAGCGTTGAGGTTCGAATCCACCAACAGTCACATGCCGAATTGTCCCTGGGCAAGACACTGAACCCCTCATTGCTTCTGATGTGTGTCCCATCAGTGTATGAGTGTGATAAAGGACTGATTATTCTTTGTATAGATCTAGTAGAGTGCTTGATGAATGGGTAAATGATAGGGGTGTAAATCACCGGCTTTACCACAATACAATATTATATTGATTTGTTTGTATGACAATACAATTTTTCTCTATATCACAAAGTCTGTCACGATACGATTTTGATTCTATTCGATTCACAAGTCTGCGATCGATATATTGCAATATCAAATGCCCATCTCGTTTACATACATATCTTCTTCTTCTTCTTCTTCTACCAATATACCCACTGTCCCTCCTCTGGACATGTCCAAACCATCTCAGTCTGGCCTCCCTAACTTTATCTCCCAGTTGTTCAACATGTGCTGTACCTCTGATGATCTCATTCCTGATCTTATCCATCCTTGTCACTCCTAAGGAGAACCTCAGCATCTTCATTTCTGCCACTTCCAGTTCTTTCTCCTGTCTTTTTGTCAATGACACTGTCTCCAGACCATACAACATAGCTGGTCTCACCACTGTCTTGTAAACTTTTCCTTTGACCTTTGCTGACACCTTTTTGTCACAAATCACTCCTGAAACTTTTCTCCATCCACTCCATCCTGCCTGGACTCTCTTCTTCACCTCTTTACCACATTCCCCATTTTCCTGGACAGTGGACCCCAAGTACTTGAAGTCCTGCACCTTTGTGACCTCTGCTCCTTGTAGCCTCACTGTTCCACTGGCCTCCCTCTCATTCACACACATGTACTCTGTCTTACTACGGCTGACTTTCATTCCTCTTCTTTCAAGTGAATACCTCCACCTCTCCAAGTTCTCTTCCACCTGTTCCCTGTTCTCACCACATATCACAATGTCATCTGCAAACATCATAGTCCATGGGGATTCCTGCCTGACCTCATCTGTTAGTCGGTCCATCACCAGAGCAAACAAGAAGGGGCTCAGAGCCGATCCTTGATGCAATCCCACCTCCACCTTGAAGCTATCTGTCACTCCTACAGCACATCTCACCACTGTCCTGCTGTCTTCATACATGTCCTGTACCAGTCTAACATACTTTTCTGCCACTCCAGATTTCCTCATGCAATACCACACCTCTTCTCTTGGCACCCTGTCATATGCTTTTTCTAAATCCACAAACACACAATGGAGTTCTTTCTGACCCTCTCTGTACTTCTCTATCAACATCCTCAAAGCAAAGATGGCATCTGTGGTGCTCTTTCTTGGCATGAAACCATACTGCTGCTCACAGATAGTCACCTCTTGTCTAAGCCTTCCTTCCACAATTCTCTCCCAGATCTTCATCGTGTGACTCATCAACTTAATTCCCCTGTAGTTGCTACAACTCTGTACATCACCCTTGTTCTTAAAAATGGGAACCAGCACACTTCTTCTCCATTCTTCAGGCATTTTCTCACCCTCAAATATTCCATTAAATATTTGAGTCAAAAACCTCACTGCCATCTCTCCAAGACATTTCCAAACCTCCACTGGTATGTCATCAGGTCCTACTGCCTTCCCCTTCTTCATTCTTTTCAGAGCTTTCCGGACTTCAACCTCACTAATCTTTCCCACTTCCATGTCCACAGTCTGTATGACCTCCACTCTTCTTTCTCTTTCATTCTCTTCATTCATTAGCTCCTCAAAGTAATCCTTCCATCTACCCATCACACTCTCCTCACTTGTTAGAACATTCCCATTCCCATCTTTAATAAGCCTAACCTGCTGCACATCCTTTCCAGCCTGATCCCTCTGTCTTGCCAATCGGTACAAGTCCTTCTCGCCCTCTTTAGTGTCCAGTCTCCCATACAACTCATTGTACGCCCTCTGCTTTGCCTTAGCTACTTCCCTCTTTGCTCTACGTCCCATCTCCTTATATTCCTGTCTCCTCTCTTCAGTCCTCTCACTGTCATATTTCTTCTTGGCTAATCTCTTTCTTTGAATGGCGTCCTGCACTTCACTATTCCACCACCAGGTTTCCTTATCATCCATTCTCTGTCCAGATAATAATAATAATAATGTCCTTTTTTGTCATCTGTGTATGTTTCCCATACACAGACGAAATTCGTCTCTGCATTTAACCCAACCACCACCAGGTGGTGCAGTGAGCAGCCATAGAAAGCACCCGGGGAGCTGGAGAATTAGGTGTGCACTCATAGACACCCCAAGGTGTGTAGTGTCCGGGGTGCGAACCCGCGTCCTTCGGGTCCCAAGTCGGAAGCCCTGCCACTACACCATCTTGGCCCCAGATGTCACACCAAGTACCTTCCTACCTGTCTCTCTAATTACTGTTGCTGTAGTAGCCCAGTCACTTGGAAGCTCTTTCTTACCACCCAGAGCCTTTAACAGCTCGTCTCTGAATTTCTCACAACATTCTTCCTTCTTTAGCTTCCACCATTTGGTCTTCTTCTCTGATTTTACTCTTTTTCTCTTCTTCGCAACAACAGTCATTCTACACACAACCATCCGATGCTGTCTGGCCACGCTCTCCCCTGCTACAACCTTACAGTCTCCAATCTCTCTCAGGTTTCCTCTTCTACACAGAATGTAATCGACCTGTGTACTCCTTCCTCCACTCTTATAGGTCACTCTATGTTCCTCCCTCTTTTGGAAATAGGTATTGACTATAGCCATTTCCATTCTCTTGGCAAAATCCACCACCATCTGTCCTTCCTGGTTTCTTTCCTTGACACCAAACCTACCCATCACTTCCTCATCCCCTCTGTTTCCTTCACCAACATGTCCATTCAGGTCTGCTCCAATCACCACTCTTTCCTCCCTGGGAATACTCTCTATCACTTCATCCAAATCTTTCCAAAATTTATCTTTCTCCTCCCCATCACATCCAACCTGTGGAGCATAACCACTGACTATGTTTAGCATCAGACCTTCTACTTCTACCTTTAGACACATCACCCTATCTGACACTCTCTTCACCTCTACTACATTCTTTGCCAACTCCTCCTTCAGGACCACCCCTACTCCATTTCTCTTTCTATCCACACCATGGTAAAACAGTTTGAACCCTGCTCCAATACTGCGAGCCTTGCTGCCCTTCCACTTGGTCTCTTGGACACATAAAACATCTACCTTTCTTCTCTGCATCATGTCAGCCAGCTCTCTACCTTTGCCTGTCATTGTCCCCACATTTAGAGTTGCAACCCTCAGTCCTACATTCTTCACTGTCCTCCTCTCCCTCTGTCTCCTCCTGACACGTTTGCCTCCTCGGGGTCTTTGACTAACAGTAGTGCAATTTCCGCCATACATATACATTTACAAAAACAATTCAAATATGATTTAACCATTTTATTTCTGTTATTACAGGCACCAGGCATTATTTTTTTCTTAATTAATTTAAAACAAATCCTGTTCAGTATAGTCTCACAGTTCTCATGTTTAAGTGCATTTTATTAAACCAGTTAACTTAAAAGTGCCCTGATTACCTTTCAGTCATAAAGAAACAAAAATAGATACTGTATTGAGCTTACATAACATGGCTATCAACGCCGTGTTTCTTCTTCAGGTGAACGGTCATATTTGTTGTGTTTCCCGAGTATTTGAACTCACACTATATTTCCACAGTGTTGATTTAAATCCAGCAGGAGAGTGAATTTCATTATTCACGGAAATGGTGACACAGATGTGCCTTGGGAATTTCAAAATAAAAGTGTATTTTAAAGATGACGATGTGAATCAATGTTTTAGTTTTGCCACGATATAATTGAATCATTAATCATTTAATCGATATAGCGATGTAAATCGATGTATCGTTAGACCCCTAGTAAATGAGGACACAGATTGTAGTGTAAAGAGCTTTGAGTATCTTGATAAGGTAGAAAATAGAAATCTGTACAAGTTTCATGCCAGTGTTTATTATAACGGTTGTAGTTTGACTAGATTTAATTTTCTTCAATAGTGGCTTTATTTTTTGCCACTTTACCATAAAACTTGGACTGATGAAGAACTCTGGCAACAGTTGTTGTATGCTCAGTCTATCCTATCTTACAAGCTAAAGTTTGTAACCCCTTCATAGTGCTCTCGGGTGTCTCTCACTGTTTTTCTTACCCGGTCTCACAGTTTTTGAGGATTATGTACTTCATGGTAGATTTACACATCTTGTGTTCCTTCCATTTCTTGACTATAGATTTAACAGAAATCCAGGGGATGTTTAGGGTCTCCTTTTATACCCGTCCTCTGACTAGTACTTTTCATTAAGCTTTTTTCAGTGAGTTGAATTAAGACGGTTAATTTAAAGTGGGTAAATATTTAGACAGTCATTTATTTTACATTGAACATTTTCATTTAATTTATATTACAATGTAAAACAACAAAACTTAATTTTATGTGACAAATAAGTTTTTTTTCTTTTTCTGTAACCGGCCTATTTATTCAGACCATAATTGATTAGTGGCAGCAATAAAAGCATAAAACATCTAAGGGTTGAATACTTTTTATAGACACTATACATACGTGTATTATGAATACTTGGATTTAAACTCACAGTTCCCTGAGACGACTTCTGTTGTGACTTGACGCTACAGTAATTGAAATGGACTCAATGTCTCAATAACTTTTTCTCTTTGAAGAAAATTTAAAACATGAAGTAGGAAGTTTGAATGACCTAAATTATACAAAATATATGTTATATAAATTTTAATAATCTGAAGTGACGATTTGAAGGATTTGCAGCTTTAGCGGTTTTCTTCACCTAAACTTTAGACGCTAAATGCTAAGCTAGCCTAACTAGCTTTAGTATCTCACACAGGCTAAGGCTAAAGCTAACTATCTGCATCTATTTTTTGTTAAAGCAAACTAATTTGCTTTGAAGTAGGCACATAAGAAGCGTACAGTAGTAGATTTTTTTTGAACAACCAGTTTACATATTTATCTAATTTAAAATGTTTTAGCTTAAATTTGTGTTTTTTTGTGTGTTTATGTTTGTTCTAGCTTTGACGCAGCCATCTTTGTTTCAGTCCAGGCTGTGTCACTAACAGCTGTCTTCTCCTCAGCATCTCTCCACGTTCATTATGGACAAGACAGAGTCGATTGTCACAGTGGATGATGCGATCAAGAAGCTGGTTCTTCTGGACTCGAAGGATAAAATCTGGACGCAGGAGATGCTCCTGCAGGTCACCGACAAAGCGGTCAGGCTGCTTGACTGTGACACGCAGGTACGACTGCTCACTGCTTTGATACAGCGTCTGTCCATTGAAAAGTTTTTCTCCAAAACATAAAACTAAAACTGAAATCTGTTCAAAATATGAGTTGATAAACTTCACTTGTCAAAGTCACGTTACTTAACTGGATATGTCCAGAAAAACATGCTGTTGGATTAAAGATGGTATTTTCAGGGTAATAAGTCAAATGTATTTATCCAACAAGCAAGTTTCTACATTAGTTTTTGAAAGTTATTGATCACCAGTGCTGGGCAGCACTAATCCAAAAATTTGTTCCGCTATTTCTAAAGCGCTTATTAATTTATTTAGGTCCGCAATTTCAAAAGTGCTTATGTCTTAGCAAAGCTAGCGGAAGCTAATGCTAACGCGCTAACGTGCAAATGACGAACTACTTTTTTTAATCCATTAGATTTGACCATTTCGTGAAATGGTTAAGCTCAAAAAAATATAAAGTCAGCTAAGAAATATATTTTTTCTCAGCAAAGAAATAATTGTTTTTACCGTGTTTTCTTGTAAAGTCCTTCGCTTCTGTGGCCGTCGCCATTTTGAACAGGGCAAATGAGGCGCTGACGCGTCGCGTAGGCCGCTGAGAAACATCCATAAGTTCACCCTCCATGTTAAAAACTCTTCGTCTGACTCTTCGAAAACAAGCAATAAGGCTGCAGAGTAACACACTGGCTGCTAACTGCTATAGAGAGAGCGCTCTCTCTAGCCCCCCTTAGGGCGGGGACCGCTTTTTTTCACGGACCACATCCGGCGCTGACAGGATATGGTCTGTGAGCAGTCGTCCGGTTGATTTAAGAGCCCGTAAATAAGTTTTTTTGTTTTTACTGATAGATAATTAGTTATTAGCGGTACTGCATTTTAAATAAAAATAGCGCAAATCCGCTTATGAATTATAAAAGTTAGTCAATCCGCTATAAATTGTTTAGGTCCGCCATTAGCTGTTGATCTCTTTAGAATGCATTACCTACCTATACCTAAAATACATTCAGATTTACTCAAAAGCTGCTAAAACTGAAGAGAAAATCCTAAATTAACATAGCTTATCTTCCCAAGTACAAGTCGCATCAGTAAAAAAAAAAAAGCATAATGAACAGGAAAAGAACTGTAAAAGTATCTTTGACGTATAAGTTGCCTTTATTATGTCACCACTGACCCGTCACATTTTTTTAATGCATTTATTTAATCGTCAAAACAGCTTCATTTATCCTGGGCAATGTGTTACCATCCATCGCAGCCGGAGCTGCTAGCTCTCCAGCGTTCTTCCACCTGCACCAATTGAGTGAAGCGAGCGCGCATGGGAGGACTCGCTGTTACTGTTCTTTGAAATTTAAAGCGCCAGTCAAAAATTGCGTTATGAATATGGAAAAAATTAACATATATACTGTATAAGTCGCTTTGGTGTATAAGTTGCAGGACTGAAAAATCTATGGGGGAAAAAATGTGACTTGTACGTCAAAAAATACGGAAGTAAAACAAAACTTTCACCTGGATTACTTTAACTTTTCTGCTTGTCCCAGTGTATAAAGACACAAGAAAATATTCCTGAAGAGCTCAAAAGGAGTTGGTGATGCTCATATGGCAGAAAATTGTTGCAAATGCATCTCAGAAAAGTCTTAACTCCACTAATCAGCACTTTTTCCTTTGTACTAGGAAGAATTAAGAATCGTCCCCTGATTACAACTAAAAGTGACTAACAGAGCAAGGCATGGTCGCAGCAGAACAGTATGAATAAACTCTCTCTCTTGCCAAATGACATTGCTGCACATCTCTAGTTTGCATGCTGGTATTTCTGTCATGGTTTTGTCATGTTTTGTTGGATTCAGACCATGACAGCTTATTGTCGTTTGAAGGGACTGTGAAGTCTGAAATAGAGCAGCAAGTTCTACAGGGAAATGTAGTTGTTTGTGATCTTAATTTCAACAAAAACCATCATGATTTGCAGTAAGAGGTGTTCCTCTAGGTCAGGAGTGTCCAATCCAGGCCCTCAAGTTCCACTATTATGCTTCTTTTAGAGGTTTCCCTGCTCCAACACACCTGACTGGAATGAAGGGGTTATTAATAGGATTCTGCATAACACAAAGAGATTGCTTAAGCATTGAATCAGGTGTGTTGGAGCATGAAAACCTCTAAAATATGTAGAATAGTGGTGCTCAAGGACCAGAATTGGACACCCATGCCCTAGGAGCACAAGTGATGCTTCTAAGGAATGGTTAAAAAAAAAAAGAAAAAAGAATGAAGTTCATGTTTTGAAACTGCCAACTGTGATGTGTCCATGTGAGAAACAGCAGATTGTTCTTAAAGCTGCTCTGTGCGTAGGAACAGAGCAGAGTTCCTCCAACCAGACGGGCTGAACAGATTTTCTTTCCTGCAGTTGTTGTAGCACGCTGAAGGTCACGCTTCACCTGTTTCACTTGTTTTTGTCTTTTATCTTCCTGCAGGAAGAACTGGAGAACTTCCCTCTTTCCACAATCCAGCTTTGTCAGACGGTGCTGAATGAGACCCGCTACCTGTCTGTGCTGCTGCTTGTGTGTCAGGACAAGGAACAACACAGGCCCGACATTCATTTCTTCCACTGCGACGAGGTGGAGGTGGGTCTGACCTGACGAGAGGTCTTTCCACACCTTTAGTGCACCTTTTATAGCCCACATGTCCTTAAGTGTCTGAGTTTGTGACACTATTAATCCATACTTAAGCAGATAAGACAGTAGTTTAGTTTAGTTTAGTTTTAGTTTATTTATTCATTTCATATTAAAAAAAAAAATTACAAAATCACATAGTAAAAGTAAACAATACATAAAATGAAAGGTGGCAGAAGAAGAAAATAATCTTATCGTATCTGCCCCTTCTTCAAAACAAAAATTAACTTATCGAATCAGACAACAATCATTTTTGAATAATATACCATGACAAATAACTAATCACAATTATATGGTACACTTTAGATAAATTAATATATGTATCTTTTCAAAAATCTAGTCTTAATCATTTTCTTGAACATAGGCATTGTCTTTACTATTTTAACATTATTTTCCAAACCGTTCCACAGACTTATACCTTGAATTAGAGTAGACCGACCCTTCAAACTAGTCCTGTACTGTGGTTTTACAAAAATGTTCATTCCCTTAAGATTATAGGTACTTTTCCTTTTTAAAAATGAGTTTGAATGTTTGGAGGTAGCGTGCAGTTATGAGCTTTAAACAGTATTAAAAGAATATGGTAGTCAACCAAATCATAGAACTTCAATAATTCCAACTGACTAAACAAAATACTAGAAAGATGACAATAATGCTTTCTTGTAATAATTCGTATTGCTCTTTTCTGTAAAATAAAAACCGGCCTAGTTATAGTTTTATACGCTGTTCCCCAAACATTTGTACAACAAATTAAATGAGGCACTATAATTGTATTATAGAAAAAGAATACAAAACGCAGGAGCTGAAATACAGCTTAACAGAGTTGTGAACATTTCTCACTCAATGAACTTTAGGTTACAAGTTTGACACAGATGGAAGGAAACAGAAAAAGAAGATGTAGTGTAGTACAATTTAAACTACCGTAATTTCTGGACTATAGAGTGCACCCGAAAATAAGCCGCGCACACTAAATTAAAAGACAAATAAACTATTTTGTACATATACATGTATAGGCCACGCTTGTGTATAAACCGCAGGTGTTCACGTTGTAACATATTCACACAAGAAAGATGTTTTTAAACTTTAAATTAAATCGGTACTGGTAACATACACAAATACGTAAAATTTAATTAAACTTTTTCTGAGCATTGCCTTTAACACAGCCAGTTTAAAAAAAAATTAAGGCTAGTAACCTACAAGGAAAAGTCACTGATTGCTATGTTCATCTTCCTCCTGTGCACTAAAACCACTAAAGTCATCTTCTTCATTGTCAGAATTGAACAGTCTCAGATAAACTTCATCTCACACACACAACCTCAGTCTCTTTTTTGTTGTATTTTTATTTATTTATTTAAAATACAGTAGCATACCAGGAAGTCATTGATTGTTATCTTCATATTCCTCCTGCTTCAAGCTTGTGTTCCACGGAGTAAAAGTTGCTTTGTGCATACAGGGGAGGGGGAATCATTGGTCAGGTGTTTTTTAACCTTTATTTATACATGCAGGTAGTCTCATTGAGTCACGAGGACCCACCCCCAAGAGAGACGTGTATTGGGCAGCTTAGTGAGCGCCCGGGTGTGACGAAGCTAAATGTTTTTGGCGGCAGGAAGCTCGTTAGCCCGTCCAAAAAAATAATAATCTATAAATTAGCCACAACATGTATTTTCTACCATGTTGTTGTTTACTATATTTCTTTTGGACCTTGTAAATATTATACAGGTAGTCCCCGACTTACGACGGAGTTCCGTTCCTACGTGCCGTCGTAAACCGAATTTCGACACAAGTCGGAACATACGTACAAACTGCACCTTATACAGTACAATACTGTATTTTACCAAGCACTTAGCCTATCCTAACACAGTACCCTACATAATTATCAAAAAACGCATACATTTGGAGCCATAATGAAGGAAAAAAATAGTTATTTTCCTACTGGGAGCTGGTGAAGCCTTCCTCTGTCTGTTAGCATGTTAGCTCGTTGCTAACATGCTAACAGACGGAGGAAGGCTCGGTCCAGAGTGTTTACAGTAAGGTCTCCCCTGTATTTTTCCACTGACTGCTCGCTGCTTCTGCCGTCAGACCGGAAGTAAAACCGGAACTCGGCTTTTCAAAAAACCAAATTCAAAACAAAAAACAAAACAAAACAAAAAAAAAAAATATATATATATAATATATTTATTTTTTTATGGGAGGTGCGTGCGTCGTAACCGCGAAACATCGTAAGTTGAGGACGTCGTAACCTGAGGACTACCTGTATTTCTTTTTCACTTTTTGGTACTATATTTAGTACTTTTATTGCATGCTTTAGTATTTTTTTTTTAGCGAGTCAAATCGGTTCTTCTCATCCTGACCATTTTGTTGCATTGTTGACTTTGTGTTAACCTGCACATGACAAATAAACAACAAAACAGAACGGAACAGCTTTGTATAAGCAGCGGGGTTCAAAGCCTGCGAAAAAAGTAGCAGCTTATAGACCGGCAGTTACGGTACCTAATGTGTCTTTGTGTGTGTCCTTCCTCTTCGTGAAGGCTGAGATGGTTCATGCGGACGTGGACAGTGCCATTGGAGACAACAAGCACGGAAAGAAAATGAGACTTCAGACTCTGAAGTGAGAAAAATGCTGCTAACACACAAACACATTCACACACAAATATGCTAACCTGAGGTTGTTGCATTGTATTCTCCTTCAGGGTGAACCAGGAGAAAATGAAGCGTCACAGAGAGACCATCCTCCCTCCCTCGGCCCCCAGGGGCCCCCCACCTGTGAGAAATCGACGAGTGGAAGCGGCTGCAAATGCCCCAGGTAATAAAACAGACAGGCTGCTTGATTAAAAAACATCTAGTGTTTGTATCGTTTTACTTGTGTGGGTAACATTCGTTGTTTATTCACATTACATTCTGTGTGGCTGGGAACAGAGAGGCGAGCGTCTGATTCCGAGTCCCACGAAAAGCTGGCTCAGCGCATCGAGAAGGATGTGGTGAGCGCCACTCGTCATGGAGTCGCACGCTTCATTTCATGAGATCACAGCGCCTGAGGCTTATGTTTTTGTCCTCCTCAGCAAATTCTCAACTGTGCCCTGGATGACATCGAGATCTTTGTGGCGCGGCTGCGAAAGGCAGCGGAGGCCTTTTCCCAGCTCAACCAGCGCAACAAGAGTAAGAAGAATAAGAAGAGAGGGCCAGCAGGTCTGTCTCCCTTTCTTCTTCTGTGGTGGCAAGATTGCCGTGACAATATGGACATAGTGCTCACATTGTCATGTTTGGTTCTACTTTGTGGGCCCGGGAACCCTAACCCCCAAACATGTTTGTGCGGTGACCATTTCAGGGAACAATCAACTACAACAGTAGTGGTTGTTCCCTCATCGGAGTGTTGATGTGCTGCATGTCAAAGTGGTTTAAAACGTCACTAAAGTGCATCCTGTAGTAAAAACATCAGATTATTTACATCTTGGATGAAGCACACGTCTGCAGAACAGGTCATACTCTGTATCAAAGTCAAAGTCAACTTTATTGTCAGATCTGCAATATGTACAGTGCAGGACATACACAGGACCGAAATTGCGTTTCTCTCAGTCCCTCGGTGCAACAGTAAACATCTAAACATTGAAACACTGAAACATATAATAATAGACATAAGCATAAAAATAGTAAAACTAACACTGTCCTGAGTTTTTTTTGCATAGTGGTATAAAAAAAAGAGTATAAAAAGTATAACTAAAATAAACTAAAGGTTTCTAGCATTGACATTTGCAAAGTGGCAAAGCAGCGTATGAGTCAATGTACACAGTATATGTATGAGGTAGTAGTTGATGTTGTTGTAGAGGCAAAAAGTGGCATATGCAGTAAGGCACATTGGGCATCCCTAAATAAGACCGTTCTGTATATGTACCAGCAGTGGTGTAGATATTAGAGTAGTGTAAATAAATGTAAACAGTAGTAATTACATGTAAGCAGTAGTAATAAAAGTAAACAGTATTAATAAATGTAAACAGAGAATGTAAACAGTATTATGATTATAGGCAGTGATGTAATACAGACATTAGTGCAAGTATGAGAAGTAGTGCAAACTGTATGAGCACATGACCGAGAGTTTAGTGAAAAACTTTGTGTTGAGTGATAATGTGTGAGAAAGTTTTAGTGTTAAGGCAGTTCAAATGGGAGGGGGGGCAGAGCAGGCAGAGTGTTTAGCATTCTGACTGCCTGATGAACAGAGCTGTCTCTCAGTCTGCTGGTTCGAGCCTGGAGACTCCTCAGTCTCCTTCCTGATGGCAGCAGTCTGAAGCAGCTGTGTAGTGGGTGTGTGGGATCACCTGCCATGCGGTGGGCTTTCCGAGTGAGGCGTTTGCTGTGTAAGTCCTGCAGTGAGGGCAAGGAGGTGCCCACGATCTTCTCAGCTGCTCTCACAATGCGCTGGAGGCTCTTGCGGCAGGATGCAGTACATGCACCAAACCACACAGTGATGCAGCTGGTCAGGACACTTTCTATGGCACCTCTGTAGAAGGTGCTCATGATGGGGGTTGAAGCTCCAGCCCTTTTCAGCTTGCGGAGAAAGTAGAGACGCTGGTGAGCCTTCTTTGCCAGTGCTGCAGTGTTCCTGCTCCAGGACAGGTCCTTTGAGACGTGCACTCCCAGGAACTTGGTGCTGTCTACTCTCTCCACTGCGGTGCTGTTGATGGTCAGAGGGGATGTTGGGCATCCTTCTTCCTGAAGTCCACAACAATCTCCTTTGTCTTCTCCACGTTGAGAGTGAGATTGTTGTGTCCGCACCACAAGGCCAGGCGGCTCACCTCGTTCCTGTAGTCCGTCTCATCGTTGTTGCTGATGAGACCTACCACTGTTGTGTCGTCCGCAAACTTGATGAAGTGGTTGGAGCTGTACGATGGTGTGCAGTCGTGTGTTAGCAGGGTGAATAGAAGGGGGCTCAGCACACATCCTTGTGGGGCCCCTGTGTTCAATGTGATGGTGCTAGATGTGTTACTCCCGATCCGTACTGTCTGTGGTCTCCCGGTCAGGAAGTCTAGCAGCCAGTTACACATTGAGGTGTTCAGCCCCAGACTGTCCAGTTTAAGGATGAGCTGTTGGGGGATGATGGTGTTAAATGCCGAGCTGAAGTCGATGAACAACATTCTAACATAGGAGTCCTTCGTGTCCAGATGTGTGAGAGCTGTGTGAAGGGCAGAGGAGATGGCATCGTCGGTTGAGCGATTAGGTCGGTATGCAAATTGGAAGGGATCCAGGGAGTCAGGGAGGACAGATGGGATGCTTTTCATGACATGTATGTAACATGAGATGATACCATGATCCCCCAAACTCTGATAGACAAACTATCCACACTTGGACTAAGCCCCTCTATTTGTAACTGGGTCTTAGACTTCTTAACAAACAGACCACAGTCCGTGAAGATCCACAACTTCTCCTCTTCCACCATCACCCTCAGCACTGGCTCTCCTCAAGGATGTGTGCTGAGCCCTCTTCTGTTCACTCTGCTCACATATGATTGTACAGCCACACTTCCAGGCTGTCATATTGTTAAGTTTGCAGATGATACAGCTGTGGTGGGATGCATCACAGATAATGATGAATCCAGCTACAGACAGGAGGTGGAACATCTGGAGAGCTGGTGCAAAGAGAACAACCTTCACATGAATGTGAAGAAGACGAAGGAGATGATTGTGGACTTCAGAAGGAACAAACACACCCACACCCCACTGTATATAGGTGGATCTGCGGTGGAGGTGGTCTCCAGTTACAAGTACCTGGGTGTACACTTGAATGATAACCTCAGCTGGAGCAATAACACCACCAGCCTGATCAAGAAAGGTCATCAGAGACTCTACTTCCTCAGACGGCTGAGACGAGCTGGTCTGAGCAGCCCAGTCCTCACCTCGTTCTACAGGTGTGCAGTGGAGAGCGTCCTGTGCTCCAGCATCAACGTGTGGCATGGAGGCTGCACAGTTGCAGAGAGGAAAGCTCTACAGAGAGTGGTGAAGGCTGCACAGAAGTCTGTGGGAGTCAGTCTCCCCACCATCACAGACATTTACACCTCCAGATGCAGAAAAAGAGCCACCTGCATCATGAAAGACCTCACTCACCCAGCACACTCACTCTTTGCACCACTCCCCTCGGGACGGAGGTTGAGGAGCATCAAATGTAGAACCACTAGACTGAGGAACAGCTTCTACCCTGAGGCTGTCAGACTCATGAATAAATAAATAATAAGAATAAACACTGCAAAATGTCA
>JBBPBX010081724.1:0-10331 GCA_038048925.1 Garcialebias charrua | reverse complement strand
AGTATATATACAGTATATGTATATATATATTTTTTATATTCAAATTTGATTTTTTCTAAAAGTAAACTGAACCAAAATGTAGAATAGACTTTTTCGTACACCATTTCAGACTTCTGTTGTGATTCAAGCACGTTAGTTTACATGTAAGCTGTTCAGGTCTTCAGAAACTGTCACATGCCTGTTTAGTCAAAGTCAAGTCAAAGTCAAAGTCAACTTTATTGTCAGATCTGCAATATGTACTGTACAGGACATACACAGGACCGAAATTGCATTTCTCTCAGTCCCAATGGGAAGTCCCAGTCTCTCAGTCCCAGTCTCTCAGTCAATTTATATAATTGCACCAATCTGTATGTTTTCCCCCTCATCCAACAATTTTACAAATTTAAAAAATTGTTTTGAATGTCCAAAAAAATATAAAAATAAAATAAAACTTTCAACCATGTTTTTGTGCAGTCATTGTTCATTTTGTTATGTTAACAGGAATCACAAGTTCATTCATTTAACCTTTATGTATCCAGGTTGGTCTCATTGAGTCACGAGGACTCATTCACAAGAGCCCTTTTTTTACACAGACAACAATAGACTAGTAAAATGCATTTAAAATAAAAGTTGTGTTATAAAACAACAAATCAATTTTCCATATAAAACAAGATAAAATAATGGTAAAATGGAGCTTATTTATATAGCGCTTTCCAACCCCCTGTGAGGAGCCCCAAAGCGCTTTACAATACCAGCCATCCACCCATTCATTCACCCATTCATACACCGGTAGTGGTAGCCTGCCTTACAAGGCGCCATCCAGACCTACCAGGAGCAACTTGGGGTTAAGTGTCTTGCCCAGAGACACAATGACACATGGTGGGCGGATGCGGGATTTGAACCTCCAAACTTCCGATTGGGGGTTGACTGCCATTACCACTGTGCCACGGCCGCCCCAAAGTAATATTTTGTTTCATGCTTCTATTGACCTTATCAAATGTTTCAATTTCAAGGACAAAATGTTACAAGTTGATGAGGTGGAACAAACTTGTGTAATCAATGTCCCAGTTACACCCCAAATTTGCAAGAATATACAGCATTAAAAGAAACAATATATAAGGATCTAATATATATGCTAAACAAATGCTAAATATGCTAAAATATCTAAGATACAGTATACACTAACACTAATAATGTAAAATAATATGGTACTGCATATTAAACAGCAACCCAAACATGAGTCTGCAGTGAGTAGATGGGTATGAATGAATGAGATCAGCATGAGATTAGCAGCATGGATAATCAGCAGGACAGATAAGTCATGTATCAAAAACAATGATGAGTCCAGCTACAGGCAGGAGGTGGAACACCTGGAGAGCTGGTGCAAAGAGAACAACCTTCACATGAATGTGAAGAAGACAAAGGAGATGATTGTGGACTTCAGAAGGAACAAACACACCCACACCCCACTGAACATAAGAGGATCTGCGGTGGAGGTGGTCTCCAGCTACAAGTACTTGGGTGTACACATGAACGATAACCTCAGCTGGAGCAACACCTTACAGATGTGCAGTGGAGAGCATCCTCCAGCATCAACGTGTGGCATGGAGGCTGCACAGCTGCAGAAAGAAAAGCTTTACAGAGAGTGGTGAAGGCTGCACAGAAGATGTTGGAGTCAGTCTCCCCACCATCACAGACATTTACACCTCCAGATGCAGGAAGAGAGCCACCTGCATCATGAAGGACCCCACTCACCCAGCACACACACTTTTTGCCCCACTCCCCTCAGGAAGGAGCTTGAGGAGCATTAAGTGTAGAACCACTAGACTGAGGAACAGCTTCTACCCTGAGGCTGGGACACTTGGCGGCCATTTATATTGTTTGGTGAGAGCATGTCAGCACCTGCTTGATTTGTTTGTGTGGGTTTGACTGATCCGGTGTGAGAGGGATGGGTGGAGGTGGGAGGAGATTGTTTTACAGTTTCATGTTTTATGTTGTTCTGTTTTAAAAAAAAATTGAAAAAAGGGAGTAAAAATACTTTGTTTAAAAAAAAGAAGGTATTTTGCTCAAAGAAGATGGTTTCCAAAAAGCGATTAGCTGAAAACTATGTAGGATGTATTTATTTTATTTGTTTAGTCACGGTTTGGGTCACCAAAATAATCCCTAGGGTCATAATATTTCAAGATAACAAAACCACATAAAAATCTTCAGACATGACCTGTTTTATCAATAAATTAACTTAAATATGTTCCCGTGTTGTTTTTTCACAGCCATTAAATGTTTTATGAATACTGTAGTTATCTTGGGCTTGCTTTAGATATACAACTACATTTCCCATGAGCAGCACAACCCCCCCAAAAAGACTTCCTATATGGATTTTTCAAAATAAAACTAAAGTCAGTTTCATCCTTCGTCAAACGTGAACAGGAGCATCCGTTTTGAAGTTTTATTTTGAAACCAGACTTCGTCTTCTTCATTTCTTCGAACCCGCTCGGAGCGACCCATAGACCCATAGATATATATTATCTGTGGGAGCGACCGACCGTCCGCGACCTGCGTGCGCCACTTCCGCGTGCTCTCCTCGGCAGGTGGTGGTGATGAGGCTTGGTGTGGCCGGGGCCGTGCTGCTGGCCGCGGCCGCTTACTACGTGTACCTGCCGCTGCCGAGCGGCGTGAGCGAGCCCTGGAAGCTGATGCTGCTGGACGCGCTGTTCCGGAGCTTCGTGCAGGCGGTGAGTGATGATGATGCGTGGACACACAGGTGGTCACACATGAACCCTGATGTTCTTGTTATATAATGTACTTTTACTGCAGTACAAGTACTGTTTGCAACACATAATCATTAAATGCGTCATCAATAAGATTATTACGTCATTTTAACCACTGTAGTGCATTTTCTATTAAACTATCGATTATTTTATTATGAATCCAATTTCCTTATCTAATAGAAAATCATCTTATTTCTAAATGTTACAGCCACTAGGAAAAGTAGTATTTGGCATATAAACATGAATCAGTTGTACTAATAGAATAAATTGTTAAACTACTGATCTGTATTTATAATTTATCCGTGTATTTGATGATTTATGTCTCTTTTGGCCCTTTCAGTGGAGAGTTGTCAGGGAAAGTGCAGCCATGCAGGCCACACATTTGGTTTGAACTTGAGGTCTGTTGTGATGAAGACTCTCAATATATGAAGAATAACCACCAGCTGAGGGTAAAGCCTAGAAACAAGCAGGAGAAGAGGCTTCCTTAATTAAAAGCAAATAGAAGAGGACAAAAACAATTAAAGTGAAATAAAATACCTCAGATTTATTCCTTCACTTTTATTCTCTTCCTGATATTTTTCTTTAAACGTGTTTGTTTTAGAAAAGGTGACATGTCATTTTTACCCATGATTCTAATCGGCTGCACCTTTACAGCAGATCCAACCAGAAACTGTGTCTGGTGATTCCAGGCCAACAGAATAACGGGAAAAACTCGTCTGCCAACGAAACGACCTTTGACCTGATCTTTTTATATGTCTGTAAAGATTGGCAGGTGCAGTTTCCACACCCTGCTCAGTGCTTTAAGTGTTTTAATTTCCCTGAAAGGACAAAAGAAAAAGGATGCTGTCAGCCTGCAGCTGAAGTAAAACCCCTCCCTGTAAGGACTAGTGAAACTGCATTTTCTGCTAAAATGCAGCGAGTGGGCTGAATGGTTTTGTAGAAATGTGTTCAAGTACAGGTTGTCCCCGACTTACGAGCGAGTTCCGTTCCTACGAGTCGCTCGTAAGACGAAAAATTGTATGTCGGAACCCGAAACACGTGTCGCTAACACACTTTCATCTGAAAACGCATACCAGTGCTGTATTTTCTGTATGTTCTGTACAACTTTACTGTTCGTTAGTCCGCTCGTAAGTCCGGAACCTGTCGATGACGTCGTAAGTCGGGGACAACCTGTAATTGAAAGCTAAAAGAAGATAAAGGCTAGTTTTAAATGGAGCAATTGCTAGCCAGAAGGTAAAACTAGCTAAATGATAGTTAAAAATGTAAAAATGACACAAAACTGGCTAAAAGTATCAAAACTCTGAATCTAAAACTAAGAAGCTTTTTTAAGCTAAAGGTAGCATTAAAAGACAAAATCAATAAAGGTAGTTTTATAAGAGAACAATGTTTTGTGTTATATTAGAACATTTTTCATCATGTATAGAAATAATTGCATGTCCAAAAAGGAAAGAAAATATGCAGAATTAAATTAAATTAAACTAAATTCTGTTTATTTATATAGCACCAAAGATCTTCCTCCCATTCTGCTTTTGGAAACTCTAGGAACCATAAGTAAACCTGCAGTCTGAGAGTGAAGTGCTCTGTTAGGAAAATATGGAACAGTAAGATCTAGCATATGATGGAGCTAGGTTGTTGAGGGCTTTGTAGGTTAAAAGTAAGATTTTTTATTCAGTTCTGGACTTGACAGGGAGCCATTGGAGATAAACTAAAACTGGAGAGATGTGATCTCTCCTACTAACTCCAAAGACTCTGGCAGAAGCATTTTGCATTAACGGAAGACTTTTTAAAAGAAGTATTCAGTTTATAGTAGGTATAAAGAAGTATTCAGTTTATAGTAGGTATAAAGAAGTATTCAGTTTATAGTAGGTATAAAGAAGTATTCAGTTTATAGTAGGTATAAAGAAGTATTCAGTTTATAGTAGGTATAAAGAAGTATTCAGTTTATAGTAGGTATAAAGAAGTATTCAGTTTATAGTAGGTATAAATCAAAGCAGGATCCTGATTGTGTGAATGTATTCACACCAAAATCACAATAAGTATATTTTTGTGTTTTTCAGAGTGATGTGGTTCAAGAGCTGGGCTTCTGCCACAGCATTCACATGATTAACAAGGTGGTGTCCTGGGTGGAGGTGACAGACGCTCGCTCCTGCCCTGCCGTGCACGTCACGGACTCCACGCTCGGAGGCATACCCACCCGCATCTTTCAGCCAAACGACGGGAAGAAGCTGAAAAGAGGAGTGATTTATTTCCATGGCGGGGGCTGGGCACTCGCCAGCGGAAGTGAGTTTACTTTGATTAGTTTTCATATTTTCTGCGTTAAGACTTTTTGACTTTAGTCAGCTCTAATCAAAGGTATGAAAAAACTAAATATTTCCCCCAAATACTATGTTTTATTTAATCAGGGATGCATATTTGGAGTTGAAACTCAAGACTATTTATGAAATATCTTGAAATCAAAGGAAAGGAAATAAAGTCAATACTTATACTACATACTAGTTTTCAAGCACGGAGTTGGAGGGATGATGATTCAGGCACCTTAATGTCTTTCAATCGATCATTACTTCTCCGTTTATATCATATATTGATTGTTAGATTTCTCTTTTTTTAGCAGTGGAGTTAATTATATTTTTGGTTCAATTCCTTACATGATAAGTAGAACACATATTTTATTTTTCTAAAAACACATTTCTATAATATGCTGAAAGAGTGAGTGTGAATGTCTGTTTGCCTGAAAATATGTTTTATTTTTATAAATAAATGTTTGTTGGACAGTAAATTAGTTGTACAGTAATCCAGTGATGTAATTTAGAGTTTCAGTTCTTTACCACAAAGTTTTTTTATTGACATTTGTTGTAGAAATCTTAAACGATTATATCCTTACAACGGTTTCTCTGCTTCACAGAAATGCGCTCCTACGACCGCCTCTGTCGGAAAATGGCAGAAGATCTGGACGCTGTCATCATGTCTGTCGAGTGAGTTTTTACAAATGAAACATCTAAATCCAGAAGAAACAACATTTAAAGAAAGATTGTGTAGTTGTGAGCTGCTTTTATTGAACCATGTTCTTTATAACTTCTTCTCTTTGATTTCTCTCCTGTTTCTGTAAAGTGGTGATAGTCTGGCTGTCCTTCAGCTCCTGCTTACTTTTCTTGTCTTTTTCAGAAAGAGTTAGAAACGAGTCAGTAACTGAATAAAACAAGGGTTTTTCATCTTTAGCTTCATGGTGCCTTTGTGATTTTCAAATCTGCAGTTTGACAGACAAAGAGTTTGTTCAGTCATCATGATCACAGTTTAATTAACCAGGGCAGTGAGATGTGGCAGATATTATGTGAGAGGTCAAGAAACCCAAATATAACAAGAAATGTCCTGATACATGCTCATAGGTGGACGACACTAACAAGGTTGAGTCAGGCCCTCTGGATGGATTCTTCTTTGTTGAATTGTTTTGTCTTTTATCCAAAATACTTCTTCAGTCAGAAGAACAGCAACAAACTCTAAGAGCCCTGCATACTCCACCCGAACTCTCTCATTGTCATAGTTGTGTGATGAAAATGGCATAATTTTGTATGTAGAGCGTCCTCGCCGCCCCTTCTTGACACAACACCTTGGCTGTACTTTTTCTCAGAGGTGTATGCGCCAAGTGTTGTGTGATGGGTCAGAGGATTGTGGGCGTGTTCATCAATGTGGAAATGCACTCAAACATTCAGCTGTACGACTCTTCCAACACACTAAATGAGTCAAATGGTCAAAACTTCCTGGATGGAGATCAAGCAGACATCGGGTATGCAGGAGTCTGTCTGCTGAGAAGTGTGACGCTCTCTTCGTGATAGAGTTGTGGCCAAACAGCAGATGCATGGATGGAGAGGAGACTCTGGCAGGATGGAGCCCATGAGGTGACGTTTACAGCAGCAGGAGGGGTTTCCCAGGAGCTCAACATCTGTGTCTTGTAGACTCTGGAAGGTCTGTATGCAAACCAACGTCCAATACCATGTGACTGTGCTCTACTGTTCAGCTTTGGATGGAGTATGCCGGGGTCTTAAGTCTTATAAGCAGCACCGTTTCATAGTGGATCAACTAGTTTACTGGTGACAGCCAGAACTAGTTGTTCATATGCAAAAGAAGGACCATCAGCCTACGCCAAAATTGTCACTTCGGAGCAGTTCACTTGGAACCATGAATAAGGTGGTTTCATAAACCAGAATGAGTGGAGGTGGGTACCTGTAGTGGGCAGGCCCTTAACTGGTGTGGTGCAGAATCGATGGGAGTTGAGACAGTGACGAAGCGCAATACAGAACACCATGGACTTTGTGGATAAGATGAGGGATGTCATCATGGAGACTGATGAAACAATGGTCTCTTTTGATGTCACATCACTCTTTACATGCATTCCTGTTGATGAGGCAGTAGAGGTGGTCTGTTGAAGGTTTAAAATCATGGGCAGCACGGTGGCACAACTGGTAGAGCTGCTGCCTCTCAGCGAGCAGGTCCCCGGTTCAAATCCCGGTCCGGGGGCCTTTCTGGGTGGAGTTTGCATGTTCTCTCCGTGCATGCGTGGGTTTTCTCCGGGTACTCCGGTTTCCTCCCACAGTCCAAAAACATGCATGTTAGGCTGATTGGTAACTCTAAATTGACCCTGGGTGTGAGTGAAATGGGTCCCTCTTGTAAATGAGTCCCCGTGGCTCAACGAGGCTAGCCTGTATAAATAAAGGTTGAATGAAAAAATAAAATAAAAATCAGACACCACTCTGAACAGCAGGACCACGCTTTCCACAGAACAACTGTGTCAACTCTTGATGTGCCTGCAATCAACCTACTTCACATATGGTGAGCAATATTATAGGCAGAAACATGGGTGTGCTATGGGGTCTCCAGTTTCTCCTATTGTTGCCAACCTGTACATGGAGGAGGTAGAAAAGAAAGCCTTGACGTCCTTTTCAGGGAGACCACCAAGTCACTGGCTGTGTCTCAATTCAGGGGCTGCGTCCTCATGAGGACCCAGCCTAGCTGGGCCGAGTAGGCCACGCACTCACAAGACCGGGTGGGCTGAGCGAAACTGCTGAAATGGGACGGTCTAGCCTTCCAGGAGAGCCGGCATTGAAGTGGGTGGGGCGTTCTCTTGAAATGGGTGGGAAGTTCTTGTGTGCGCGCTTTGTGTGTGTGGAAAGAGAAGGGACGCCGCTAAAATATATTAGTTAGCTGAATACATGTATATATATTAGTGTTTCTGAGTTTACTGTTTGTTAAGAACTGATTACAAATCAGCTTATAAGGGGCGATCTGTTAAAACCCAGAGTGGACCTATGAAATGCAAGTTGTCAAGTAGCTCAGTTGGTAAATCAACCTGCGATTGGTGCAGAGATACTTTTCTCGAAGCTGGTTCGAATCTCACTCGGTACGGTTAAAACTTATTTTACGTTTGTCTTTTATTGGATAAAAAAATGAGGACTGAGATTAAAAGGAAGGAGTTTGTGAAACTCCTTCTTTTTTTTTATCTAATAAAAGACAAACGTAAAATAAGTTTTAACCGTACCGAGTGAGATTCGAACCAGCTTCGAGAAAAGCATCTCTGCACCAATCGCAAGTTGATTTACCAACTGAGCTAATGGACAACTTGCGTTTAAGAGGTCCACTCTGGGTTTTAAAAGATTGCCCCTCAGAAAATCCTTGCTACACACGTGTAAAATAATCTGATTTGTAATCAGTTCTTCAAAAACAGTAAACTCAGAAACACTAATACTGTATATTCAGCTAACACATTTTTTTTGTCGTTTCTGTAGTTAAATTTTAATGAGATATATTCGAGCTGAGGTTGTTTGAGATGACTAAATAAAGGTTGAATGAATATTCGCACTGAGGTTGTTGTTAAAACGAGCTGATGACTCAACAACACGCAGCAGCCCGACCCTGCATGCAGAAAGTCCCCCCCCGCGAAATCTCTGCTGGCGCTATGAATTCTGGGATAGCCTCCGTCTTGAAGGATTCACGAATGCATCCTTCGATTTCGGCAGGAAGTAGGCTGCATTCCTCGGCCGCATGAGGAGGAGTCTTCGAATTGGGACAGTCCTCCGCGCGGGGCAATGACGTATGCGGCCGACAAATGCGCACTCATGAGGATGCAGCCCCTGAATTGAGACACAGCCACTGGTTCAGGTATGTTTACGACACCTGGGTTAAAATTAAATCTCAGGCAGTCGCTGTTGACCCTGGGGGGTCACTGTAGCCGTTTTCGCATTGGCCAGCCCTCAGTGGCCCGGAGCTCCCCTGGGTGTCTCTGGGCCACCCGCGTTCATTACGCATTTGCCGCAAAGCCGCCTTGAAGTGGGTGGGCAGTTCTCTGGAAGTGGGTGGGGTGCTCTCTTCACGTGGGTGGAGTGTTCGTGTTTTAAGAGAGGAGACTCGGCAAAAAAAAAATTGTTAGCTGGATATATATATATTAGTGTTTCTGCGTTTAATTTTTGTTAATAACTGATCACAAATCAGCTTATGTTACAACGTAAATAACACGAAGCGCACACCCATTTCCGCCTTTCAGCGCGACCTGAATGTCATTAAACAGCATTAAACAATAACTAATATTGTCTAACTGTTGCGCGCATTCAGGGTTTTAAAATATAACGAATAATCTCTAACTTTTACGTGCAGCTAAAATGTCAGGAGGAGTGATTGCTATATGGGCAAGTTGGACACCTGAAAATTCAGTCTGTTCGGATAGCACAACGAGTAAATGCGTTAACGTTTTGACCGGGAGAAGTGGGTTCGCTTCCAGCCTGGGACAAAGTTATTTTACTTTCTTTTTCTTTTTATTCACATTTTCTTTTAAATAAAAAGGAGTTTGCAAACAAACTCCTTTTTATTTAAAAGAAAATGTGAATAAAGAGAAAAAAAAAGTAAAATAACTTTGTCCCAGGCTGGAAGCGAACCCACTTCTCCCGGTCAAAACGTTAACGCATTTACTCGTTGTGCTATCCGAACAGACTGAATTTTCAGGTGTCCAACTTGCCCATATAGCAATCACTCCTCCTGACATTTTAGCTGCACGTAAAAGTTAGAGATTATTCGTTATATTTTAAAACCCTGAATGCGCGCAACAGTTAGACAATATTAGTTATTGTTTAATGCTGTTTAATGACATTCAGGTCGCGCTGAAAGGCGGAAATGGGTGTGCGCTTCGTGTTATTTACGTTGTAACATAAGCTGATTTGTGATCAGTTATTAACAAAAATTTAACTCAGAAACACTAATTCAGCTAACAATTGTTTTAGGGGTTTCTCGTTTCTGTAGTTAAATTTGAATGAAATTCAACCCTCGCGCTGAGGTTGTTTGAATGAGTCCCGCCCCTGCTGCAAACAACGAATCAAATGAGAGCTGAAACTAGCCCTGTCGGGCTCGGCCCGATAAGAACCACGGTGAAGATGGTTCCAGAACAAGGGTGGATCCCGGGCGGAAAAGGTAAATGCGAAGACGCCGAACCCGGGTTAGAAGCTGGGAGAGCCGGGGAGGGCCGGCCAATGCGTAAGCGGCTTGTGTGTAGTCACTGGTGGGGCTTTTCCTGTTCTCCCCTATGGTCGGATCTGGGGGGTGGGT
>JBBPBX010081723.1:0-15889 GCA_038048925.1 Garcialebias charrua | reverse complement strand
GCTCTGCTGCAAATGTCTGCCACAGGAGCGCACAGCAAGGCTTTTAAGAAGATTAACACTTAAAAACAATTATTTGTTTGATAAAAATTATAGCAAATGTATGTCTGAGCTGAACTTTTCCTTAATTTTTTTTTTTTCATTCAACCTTTATTTAGTCAGGTAAATCTTTTGAACCTCATGGGCTCATTTACGAAAGCGACCTGCTAAAACTAAAGAACAATGAACAGCAGTGGTAGAATTTCCTTAAACAATAAACAAACAATAAACAATAGAAAACAAAAAGAGAGAAAAAAACAAAAGATTTTTTTTTTTTTTTAACAAAGTATCAAAAAACTAGCAAAACATTATAAGGTAGACGTATAAAATCAAAGACAGGAACAAATCTGCATTGGTTTTTGCCAGGATTCCAACAGATTCTGAAAACCATTTAGAGAAGTCAAGGTCGAGAGCTTCAGATCTTTTTGTAAGATATTCCATGAAGCAGGAGCAGAGTAGGAGAAGGCCCTTTTTCCAAGTTCAGTCCTCACTGACGGAACACTGCAGGTAATCATGTCCTGAGAGCGCACACTGTAGCTGCACTCACGCAAAGACATGTAGGAGGAGATGTATGAGGGCAGCAGACCAAGAAGTGATTTAAAGATGAAAATGTACCAGTGGAAGAGTCTGCGTGAGGTAAATTATAGGTGAATTATAAATTCATTAATAAATGAACGTAATTGTGAAATGAGCTGGATATAAAAATTTGTTTCACCGAAAGTGATAACAAGCCATATATAGGTCGCACCGGTGTATAGGTCGCAGGCCTTGAAAAAAAACCATAAAAAGGTGCAACCTATACACCGGAAAATACGGTATATCTCACAACAGGGTCAGCTGTGCCTCGTCATCCTCCTCCCTGCTCCGCAGTGATTCACACATCAGTACACAAAAGCACAGGCACTTATGCATAGTGCAAAACTTTAATTATATTTGTGTTTTTTAATAAAATTGCCCATGACTTTGAACTTTTAGTGGCAGAGATTTTTTTTTTAAGAGCAGAAGCAGAAATGCGAAGGGACAGCTCTGATGTGAATTCAAAAAAGTTCAAGACAAAACGTGCTCTGATGTGATATTAGGAAGCATCGTTTAAAATTATAGTTTTATTTAGTTAATAGTTTTACAGTCACTCTTTGTCAGCGGGTTGAAAAATATGCAGTGTAATCCTTCAAATGCGCAGACATGGCCGCACGCCTCCTCCTGTCTGCTCCAGACCACGCAGCTAAATTACTCCACCCGAACTGGCAATGTAGAACCAACCTGCGCATGCGTCTAACAGAAACTGAAATTTACCACTTGTGTATGTTGACCTGCGTCAAGAGTGAGTCATTGACAGATGTGGTGGAGATAATCTGGTGATTTTTCAAAATAAAAGTTTTTGTTTGTTTTTTTCTGTGCGGCCCGGTACAAATTGACCCACGGCCCGGTACCGGTCCGCAGCCCGGTGGTTGGGGACCACTGATTTAGACCATAGAAAGTACCGTATTTTCTGGTGTATAGGTCGCACCGGTGTATAGGTCGCATTGTCCATTTATCACCAATAGATTGGAAAAATCCCTAGATAGGTCGCACCGGTGTATAGGTCGCACCTACGTTTAGCTCTGCTGCAAATGTCTGCCACAGGAGCGCACAGCAAGGCTTTAAAGAAGATTAACACTTAAAAACAATTATTTGTTTGATAAAAATTATAGCAAATATGTGTCTGAGCTGAACTTTTCCTTAATAAATTAACGTAATTGTGAAATGAGCTGGATTTAAAAATGTGTTTTGCCGAAAGGGATAACAAGCCATATAGGTTGCACCGGTGTATAGGTTGCAGGCCTTGAAAAAAAAAACATAAAAAGGTGCAACCTATACACCGGAAAATACGGTACATACAGCACCTGTTAGTGAGGGGGTAAATCCCTCAAAGGACAGTTTTTGAAAATTGCATCTTATTTTTGTAAAACGGTATTTTAGGTCATGCAGGTATTTCCTGGTGCACCTCCACCCACGTCTTCCCCACCTCTGCTCACTTTGCTCCCACATCGGCAGCCACTCCAGCATTTAAGAGTTAATCTCCTGTAGTACTTTAGAGCAGCGCTTTCATATGTGGGCCAAAACTATCAAGATGAAAAAGGACTCGTGGGCCACGAAAATGTGGATTTAACTCAACGTCAACAATATTTTGGAGAAATAACAAAAGTTTCCTAATTTTGGAGTAAAAAGAGTTTTAAATTGTTCTAGATAAAAAACATTAAAAGCCTCATAAACCTAAGCTTTTTCAAATTTTAAATGTTTTGATTTATTTGACTTGCTGGGTCTGTGTTTGTTGTTTTCTTGGATTTGAAAAGTTCATTTTACGGTAGTCTGTTCTCTACAACAAAAGTGTAATATGAGGAAGTGTCCTTTTAAAGGTGGTCGATTATGTAAGGACCGACTGAACCCAGAGTGGTACGAGACCAGAACAGAGGCACAACTCAGAGTAACAATTATAACAGTGTTTATTATGTACAGGTGAAATGGAACACTTGGGGTCTTGGGAGTGCCTGGAAGAGAGAACAGGGTCAGGGTCCTTCTGGTGGGATAGGTGGATCTAAAACTGGTGCTCTGTTTGTTATCTTACAGGGGGATGTTGGGTCGAGGTTCTGAAAGGACTCAGGACTCCAGAGTGGTTTGGCAGGCGAGTGGCAACAAGGCAGGAACTGGCAGAATGGGAATCAGGATCCAAGGATCACAAAAACTGTGGACACAAGATCAAAGGTAAGAACTCTTATCAGATTGATATGCACTGGCTGAAGTCATAAATACCGATTGAGGTACAATGCTCCAGCATTGGATCTCACTGGACTGCAGCCTTAAGTAGTGGAGCTCCTCATCAGATGGATGACCGTCAGCTGGTGTCAATTGGCGGCCATCTTGGAAGGGGGCGGCCATCTTGGAAAGGGCTGCAGACAGTGGGATTCCGACAGTACCCCCCCCTCAAGAAACGCCTCCGGGCGGTCCGCGACGCATCTCCGGGTGGGCGTTGAAGAAGGCAGTAATGAGGCTGGGATCCAAGATGAACGAGCGGGGAATCCAAGACCGCTCCTCAGGTCCATAACCCTCCCAATCAACCAGGTACTGGAAACCTCGACCACGGCGACGGACGTCCAAAATGGCCCGGACAGTGAAGGCCGGGTGGTTGTCGATCAACCGGGCAGGAGGAGGAAGGTCGGAGAGCGGGCACAGAGGGCTCTCGGAGACCGGCTTGACCTGAGAGACGTGGAACGTGGGGTGAATCCGCATAGACGAGGGGAGTTGAAGACGAACCGCAGACTGGTTGACAATCCTCGTGATCGGGAAAGGTCCGATGAAACGAGGAGCCAACTTCCTCGTGGTGCCCCTAATAGGAATGTCCCTAGTGGAGAGCCAGACTTTCTGACCCACCTTGTATATAGGAGCCGTAGAGCGACGGCGGTCAGCAAACACTTTATTCTGAGCAGCTGTGCGTGAGAGGGCTGCCTTCGTCTCCCGCCAGACCCGCCGGCAACGGCGGAAATGGTGTAGGACAGATGGAACCGGAACGTTGATCTCCTGACTGGGAAACAAGGGGGGAAGGTATCCAAGAGAAGCCTCGAACGGAGACATACCTATGGCAGAGGATTTGTGAGCGTTGTGGGCGTACTCAACCCAAATCAGATGTTTGCTCCAGGATGAGGGGTTACGTTCGGCGACGCACCGGAGGGCGGTCTCAAGTTCCTGATTACACCGCTCAGCCTGACCATTCGATTGAGGGTGGTAACCTGAAGTGAGGCTTGTTGTAGCCCCCAGAGTGGTGCAAAAACTTTTCCAGACCTGCGAGATAAACTGGGGCCCCCGATCTGACACAATATCAGAGGGGATACCATGAATGCGGAACACATGTGTGACAAGGAGGTGAGCCGTCTCAGAAGCAGAGGGAAGCTTTGGTAGGGGAATGAAATGAGCAGTCTTTGAAAAACGGTCGATGATGGTGAAGATGGCGGTATTACCTTCAGAAGGGGGTAGACCTGTGACGAAGTCAACAGCAATATGAGACCAAGGACGGCCGGGCGTGGGCAAGGGTTGCAGGAGTCCGGCAGGAGGTTGATTACCAGTCTTGTTCCTAGCACAGGTCGGACAGGCTGAAACGTAGGACTTTACATCTTGGGTGAGTGTGGGCCACCAGAAATGAGTCTTAACCAAAGAGAGCATACGGGAGGTGCCAGGATGACAGGATAGTTTGTGTGAATGGAGCCAGTCCAATACCTTACCCCTCATGTTAGAGGGAACGAAGAGTTTGCCAGGGGGACCTGTGCCAGGGTCGGGTTCATCCTTTTGAGCGTCCATAACTTCCTTCTCAATGGGCCAGGTGAGAACTCCCACGACAGAGACTGGTGGAATAATGGTTTCCTCAATGTCTGGAGAATCTGGGGAAGAGAACTGACGGGAGAGAGCATCTGGTTTAACATTCTTTGAGCCAGGCCTAAAAGTCAGAACAAAGTTAAACCGGTTAAAGAAAAGGGACCATCGTGCCTGTCTGGGGGTCAATCTCTTTGCCTCTCTCAGGTACGTAAGGTTCTTGTGGTCTGTCCATATTAAAAAAGGGGTAGGAGTGCCCTCTAACCAATGGCGCCACTCTTCTAATGCCAGTTTCACTGCCAATAACTCGCGGTTGCCAACATCATAGTTTCTCTCAGCCGGTGACAATCGTCGTGAGAAAAAGGCACAAGGGTGGACCTTGTTATCTTTGGGAGAACGTTGTGACAAAACGGCACCTACCCCAGAGTCTGAGGCATCTACCTCCAGGATGAATTGATGGCTTGGGTCAGGATGGCATAGAACTGGCGTAGAAGAAAACAGTTTCTTAAGTCTGTTGAAAGCGGCTTCTGCCTCGGGAGTCCACTTGAAGGCCAGGTTTATGGAGGTGAGTTGAGAGAGAGGTGCGGCAATGCGGCTATAGTCCTTTATGAATCGTCTATAAAAGTTCGCAAAACCAAGGAAACGCTGAAGCTGTTTCCTGTTCTCCGGGACTGGCCATTCCTCCACTGCTCTGGTTTTTTCGGGGTCAGTACGATAACACCCACTCTCAAAAATGAACCCCAAGAATGACACTGACTTCACATGAAACTCACATTTCTCTCCTTTAACAAATAACTGGTTCTCGTAAAGTCTCTGAAGGACTCTACGTACATGGTTACAGTGCTCTGCCTCGTCTCTAGAATAAACAAGAATATCATCCAAATAAACAAAAACAAAGTCCCCTATAAAGTCACGTAGAACATCATTGATCAAGGCCTGGAACACAGCAGGTGCATTGGACAAACCAAAAGGCATTACCAAATACTCAAAATGTCCGAGTGGCGTCTTAAAAGCGGTTTTCCACTCGTCTCCCTCTTTAATTCGCACCAAGTGGTAGGCGTTTCTGAGATCCAATTTAGAAAAGATGGTAGCTGACGGGAGTTGTTCATATATGGAATCAATCAGAGGAAGTGGATATTTATTCTTTATTGTGATGTTGTTAAGACCCCTATAATCAATACATGGACGTAAAGTCCCATCCTTCTTTCCCACAAAGAAAAACCCAGCACCTACAGGTGACGTAGAAGGACGTATTATGCCTGATTCAAGTGATTCCTCAATGTACTTCTTCATAGACTCCCTTTCAGGTCTCGACAGGTTATACAAACGACTAGCCGGTAATGTGGCACCAGGTAGGAGGTCAACTGTACAATCATAGGGACGGTGGGGAGGTAGAGACAAAGCATGTTGTATAACAGTCTGCAGGCGGAGGAGAGAGCAGAAGTACCCACCAATATCTCTCTCTTTATTGGCGGGCGTTCTCGTTTCCCCCCAGAAGGGGGCAGTCTCTCCGGTAGTGCCCGGTCTTTCCACAGTACATGCAGGCATTAATGTCACTGCGTCTTTGTCTCTCCTCAGGAGACAGATGAAATTTATTTATTTGCATGGGCTCAGGTTCAGAAAAGGAACGAAAACGTTCTGTGGGAACGACGTGACGAGGAAATGACACGGGATCTCTGTCTCCCTGGGATTTGTAGTTCGAAAACGTTTTCGAGTTCTTGTGGGTGCGGGGCTCACCTGATGACGTATCGAATCCGGAAGTGGAACGATGACGGGAGTTGTAGTCCTTCTCTCTCCTCCGCTCCCGGAAGCGCTCGTCAATAGCACCCGCTAGGTCGATTAGCTCGTCAAAACTCTCAGGTTCATCTCTAGCGGCGATCTGGTCCTTGATGAAATCGGAGAGGGAACTTAGAAAAGTACCTTTAAGTGCTAGGTCGTTCCATCCGGTCTGGGCAGCGAGGATACGGAACTCCAGAGCATGTTCTGCGACAGGCCGACCTCCCTGACGAAGTCCAAGGAGCCGCTTTACGGCGTTGGGTTGTTGTAGTGGTCGGTCGAAGATTCGGCTGAATTCCTTTAACAAGGTATCAAAAGTGATATAGTCAATGTTGTGAAACTGTAAGTAGGAATTTGCCCAACTCAGTGCGTCACCCTTCAGTTGACTGATGAAATACGTGATCTTAGCGGCGTCTGTTGTGTAAAGCTGAGGGGCCGCTCTGAATGCTAGTTTACACTGCAGGAGGAATCCTCCACATGAATGAGGGTCTCCAGAAAATAGTTCAGAAGGTTTAGTAATTAGCTGCTGGTTTGAGGCACCGGTCTCGGGCGTCGTGTTAGGAGTGTCTCTAACAGAGGAAGCAGCAGGAGTTGAGGGTGTGAGGCTTTGGGTTAAAGTATAAACCATACCTCCAAGTTCCTTCATGGTTTCCTGTGCGGCGTCTTGTTGAGCCAAGACCCGTTGGAGTGTCTCCTCGACCATGGTCATACGATCCATCTGGAAACAGGACAGAGTTTGCTCGTTTCTGGTCTCGTTCTGGGTCGGTTATGGCTGGAGCATTCTGTAAGGACCGACTGAACCCAGAGTGGTACGAGACCAGAACAGAGGCAAAACTCAAGAGTAACAATTATAACAGTGTTTATTATGTACAGGTGAAATGGAACACTTGGGGTCTTGGGAGTGCCTGGAAGAGAGAACAGGGTCAGGGTCCTTCTGGTGGGATAGGTGGATCTAAAACTGATGCTCTGTTTGTTATCTTACAGGGGGATGTTGGGTCGAGGTTCTGAAAGGACTCAGGACTCCAGAGTGGTTTGGCAGGCGAGTGGCAACAAGGCAGGAACTGGCAGAATGGGAATCAGGATCCAAGGATTCACAAAAACTGTGGACACAAGATCAAAAGGTAAGAACTCTTATCAGATTGATATTCACTGGCTGAAGTCATAAATACCGATTGAGGTACAATGCTCCAGCATTGGATCTCACTGGACTGCAGCCTTAAGTAGTGGAGCTCCTCATCAGATGGATGACCGTCAGCTGGTGTCAATTGGCGGCCATCTTGGAAAGGGGCGGCCATCTTGGAAAGGGCTGCAGACAGTGGGATTCCGACAGATTAGCCTTTTGGATCAAGGATGGCCCAAAAGGCTGATCGAAGTTCTGAAAAATCATCCAGCTGTCAGTCAATACAACAGATTCATAGCAGGTTTGATAAAGTTGATAATAATAATAATAATAATAATTGTCTAATCTTGTCATCTGCGTATGTTTCCCATACACAGACGAAATTCGTCTCTGCATTTAACCCAACCACCTACCAGGTGGTGCAGTGAGCAGCCATAGAAGGCGCTCGGGGAGCTGGAGAAATAGGTGTGCACTCATAGACACCCCAAGGTGTGTAGTGGCCGGGACGCGAACCCGCGTCCTTCGGGTCCCAAGTCAAACGCCCTAACCACTACACCATCTTGGCTCGTATGTCGATGATACCACGTTATATTCATTAAAAAAATTCCAGTTATTCCTCTATCAACTGCAATATTTAGCCAAGTTTTACGAATCATTATCCAAAAGTCTTCTTTCTGGTAGAAATCAGTAAACGTTTTTGGTGCTTTGTACCATGAAATTAAATTAAAAAGATAAGAACTAAAGGTTTGTATTTTGCATAATATTGCTCATTTTGAGAAGATTGTTTTTCATCCATTTGGCTGTTATACCTAAACATTATATAAAAAAGGATTACCAACGAATCTGCAGAAAGTCTAACCTCTTAAGCCTGCTGGCCAAAATGATACCTTTTTGAACTGCAGTTGTGGGCCGCACAAAATCCCTCCAAGGGCCGCAAATAGCCCTCGGGCCGCACTTTGGACACCTGTGCTTTAAACAGATTGGCAGGTCTTTCAGATTTTTAATGTTCTTTTCTTTGTTCAGAACTCCTCTCAGCGCCCCCCTCCCCTAATCTGATGATTGAATTACCCCCCACCCCCTCCTTAGTTAATGCACCCATCTTATTCTTCTTTATCTTTGATTTCAGCCCTCAACGCTTCTATATGCAGAAGTTGGTGTCATTTTCCTAATCTGTCCAAGGCAGCTTGGAGTGGGGCCGAACTTGTCCATTAGTGATATTAGCACCTCAGTGGGGAGGCTCAGAATGTCTCCCCCCTCGGCTGAGATGCACAAAGGTTCTGATCTGCCTGCTTTTGTCCTGCTGTCAGTCGGTGCTGGTCCAGGAACGGTCTGTCTGGTGGTCCTGGTTCTCTGATACAGAAAGCTCTGATCCATACTTTGTGTTGTTTAACTTATTAACAAGCTGACCAGCATTTAAGATATAAGTTGTTTTTTTCTAAGAACGCTGTGGGCAACATTGACGTCACCCCCAGTCAGAGTCATGTAAAAGAATATTTGATCCCCACATTTAAGACACTCCTGGTTTGGTTTATTTAGGGCTTATGACCGTGTCAAGTTTTACTCCTCGTATTAAAGACTGTCTTGGCAGCTTTAAAGAACAAACACAAAGATAATAGCATGTTTAGTTGCTCTGGAGTCATACAGTAGTAACTAAAATTCACACGGGATCTTTTTTTATATACAAGGTGTTGTGATAAAACTGTCACTTATCATTTGCAGATTTAAATTCATGTTGCACAAGTTTTTATAGATGTTTTTTATACTTTGTTTATAGATGTGTTTATACACATTTTCGTGTTTGGTCTGTTTATGAGTGTGTGGCAACATTTTCATTACTCGTGGTGAGATACCCACTTAAATAAATATATATTTAAAGAAACAAAAGTAGTTTGTTTTTGTGATTTTAGGGCTTTTTAAGTCTGAGCTACTGAAATCAAATTAATTATAAAACTAAATTTTATCACTGGCATATTTTCACAATAACTGTTGCAAGTTAAGATATTACCGTAGTTGTTACAAATGAATAAATAAAAATGTGTTTGTTGGTGTTTATTTTGCTTTTGAGCTGTATTTGTAACATTCTCAATATTGAAATATATTTTTCTTTCGTATGTTTTTTTCTGTATGTAGCCCGTTCTACTATTTTTGTGCTATTTAAACATTCATACATCAAAACGTTCAGCTCCTTCAGGATGTTCCTGCTGAGACGTTTGGTATCTGTGCCATTTTTACTTTTTGAAATATTTTGCTCTGTCAGCCATGTTTTTCTCATTGAGAGTGAATGGAGCTCATCCTTCACATAAATTGTGCTGTTTAAAACCTTTTACTGCTCATTTCAGATTTTGTTCTGGCTCGGCTTCTTTCAGCTTTTAGCTACCGTAGTTATGCTCCTTTCAGCTTCCTTTCCACGTTTCCCTTTTTCCCCATTTTTTAAAATATTTTTCTGCTAATTTTAGCTTTTTCTATTTATTTTTCTAACTTCTGTCATTGTGCTTCTTTAGTAATTTTAACTTGCTCTCCCTTCAGCCTCCTTCTGCTAATTTAAACTTTTTGCCTTTTCAGCTATTTTTCAGCTAATTTAACCTTTTTTTCTGCTCTTTTTAGCTAATTTAATATTTCTTCTGCGCATTTCAGTTTCTTTTTTGCTAATTCCCGATTTTTTTTTTCCGGTCATCTATTCAGCCTCGGCCTATTTCATCTTATTCTGCTACATTTCTGCTCTGCTCATCATTTTATACACATTTTTGCAGGTTTTTGCTTTTAACTGCTGCTAGCTAGTTGTTTTTTGGGTTTTAGGCTAGGCAAGCAGCCAAAAAAAAGAGTCACTGGCTCCACAATTTACTGATGGAGATAAAAGTCAGAACAATAAATACATTTGGCTGTATAAATATAAACTGAATAAATAAATAAATAAAAATAAATAAATACAGGTTGAGCTTGGTCCTGGCAGGGTTTGTTAGCAGTCACTTTCCTAGTTCTTGTGCTAAGCTAAGCTGTTGGCTAATACAGTATTAGCATTGTGTTTAGCACATTATCTTGAGTGTTACTGTTTTTCTCATATTTCGAACCTATACAGTAAATGCAAATACATAATTTTATTTGTATTTTTGTACTGATTTTTTATTTTTATATGTGCCTCTTTTTTGTCTTTGCAGCTTTTGGAGAAAAATGGACAAATCTCCAGTTTGACCAGTCTGAATGGACACTCAGATGACAACACGTTGGCTGAAGGTGTGTGAGTGTGTGTTTGTCCTGTCACTGCTGTTTATTTACTGTGTTTGACTTTGGTATCTGTCCCTGCGGTCAGCGTGGGTGTTTGTGTCGGGGATTTTGCTCTGTGTCCTAAGCAGCAGCAGAGGATGCTTGTTTGTGTGGGGGGGTCAGCTTTCAGTGCATTAGTGTGTGAGAGAAATCCTTGTCTGCAGATGTCGTCATGACTCTGGGTGATCCAGCGCTGATCCTTTACTAATCCATTTGTCAACATTCGGGGAACACCTATGTGGACTTTTCAAGAGCCACACACAAGCTATGTTTACATGGACATAAGTAATCGGATCAAACGGCCGAACGGATCAAAAGTGCGTCATGTAAACACCCCGGTCGGGTTATTTTTTGTGTATTCGGCGTGATCCGACCTAATTTGCGATCCGTTCGAAACGGGTGGTTTACGCCGATCCGTAGCCCGATGTGTGCGCATGTAAACACATGATCTGTTCCTTTTACCGGACTGTGGGAAACTGTCCTGACTGCGCATGTGCGCTGCGCGCACCCCCATCCCTCCCTCCCTCTCCCCCCTCGTGTTTACTTCTCCGCCTGGGCTGGCTAGTGGGTAGATGCTAACGCATGGTGGGGAAGTAAAACTGGTCGGTGAGCGATGCAACATTTGTAATGGAAACGTTAAAATAGCTCAAAACTATCGAACGCCTTGACCGAACGTGTAGTTATTCAAACAAGTACATGAAAAGCTGGAAGAAGCTGGAGATCGCTGGAAGAGCTTAAAGCTAAAGCTAAGTGCTACAAAGCTAAAAACAAAAACGGGACAAGTGGCTACGACCCCACCACTTTTTTATTTTACGTGTTGATGAACTGATGAGAGATCTGCCACTTCCAACACAGCAGGCAGCGGTGTGGATCTTATGAGGAGGAGAGGAATCTGAGGAGAGGAAGCTAGGAGCAAAGCATCCTTTGTGGTAAGTCAAAACACATTAACCCTCTGTACTGTATTACCTGGAGTAATTAGAAACAACAAATATGTTAAAAAAATGTAATTATAATAAGAAATAAGAGTAGCTGTAGTGCTAGCATAGAACTACAGTATACTGTATTGTACATTAAAACTCCAACTAACCAGATAATTAACCTAACACATTTCAACATATCAGGGGTCCAGTTAAACTTTATTTTGTTTGTTTTTCAGATGATGAGTCCAGCTTTGAAGAGGCAGCTGGCAGCAGCACACAACAGACAGTGGCAGGTGATGGTGGCACGTGGCAGGTGATGGTGGCAGGTGGCAGAAGATGCAAGAGTCCCACGTCTTAGGAATCCCAAGAAGTTCACACATGTGCTTTAGAACAACTCAAAACTGATTTGAAAATGTTTCAATTCTCCACAACCATGTTTCTTTGTCCCCTGACAGATCTGTAAATGTATTTTTTACACAGACATTAGGATTGATAGTTTATGGTACAATTAAGATGTCCTAACTTAATACAGTCAGATGGTTTAATAAGGACTCTGAGTTTCTGCATGACTCACAGGATAAAAACACATTTGCTGTTCTATCAGGATACAGAAACATACATTTTGGAAGTAAAATCGATTATTTTGTCACCAATTTTGTTTTCCGAAATCACATGCATACATTGAAATTGTGAAAGTATGTGATGAGTTGTTAAAGAAGTTACTGAATTACAGGTTACTGTAGTTTTTAAATGACCAAAGAAATTTTTTGTTGTTATCATTACAAGATGTGATCTGTGCACATCGTCTGTTTTGTACAAACGTTTTGAACGTTTAATTTTTATGTTTTTCTGATATACCTCAAATTGCACTAAGAATGAAACATGTTTCAAACAAGCAATTTCAACTGTTTACAAGAATGTGTTAAACTGTTTGGTCCATTAAAGAGCTCAGATGTTCACTAGTATTACTTGCAGTTGTTTATTGTGATAATAATTTTATACAAATGTTAACTGCATGTGAACACAAATACATAAGTACAGTATCTTTTTAGAAGAACTCTCCACTGTGACTTCAGAAACCCGGTCATCTCTACCTCCACCTGACAGCGCCAAGGTAAACATTAAATGACTTGTTGAGGAGTCAGACGAGGACAGTTTGCGTATCCTTTGACGAGCCAGTCCAACAGCGGGCACGATCACCAACAATGAAGAGACGGACGTCCTTTGCTTCAATGTTCCTCACAGACTGCAAAAAAGGACATGCCAATATTTAGTGTTCAACTTTTTATTTGTTTAAAGTTATGGTTCAAACAAATTTTATTTGAAAGAAAACTTTACATCTAAGTATGTCTTCTGATATACTTAGCTGTAATAGTTGTAAAATTAAATACAATATAGTAAATGTTAGCCTTACATTTTGGCAACATTTAACTATTTGTTTAAAGACATGGTTCAAACTTTTTATTTTAAATAAAACTTTACAGCTAAGCATCTCTACTTTGAGATACTTCTTAGCTGTAATCGTTGTAGTAATACTAAATACAATATAGTAAATACAGTATTAGCCTTACTTTTGTCAACAGATGAGCCCTTTGATAGTCTGTGTGGCGCAGGACGTTGGCATCATGGCAGAGCACTGCCTGGCATCGTGTCACTGATGCTCCAGAAACAGGAAAACAGAGGAAGAATAGTAATTAATAACAAATACAGACAGTATCGCGCAGACAGGTAGAAAAGTAAAGGACAAAAAGTTTATTAGCATACAGCGTTTTTATTATCTTACCAAAAGTTGTTGTCCACGACAGCTTGGAGGACAGAGGACGTCCAGCGCTCTCATCCTGTGAATAAAAAAACTAAAAGCACGCGCTGCTTCACCTGTAGTTCAATCAGGGAGTGCAGAAAAAACGAGAGGCTGCAAGCTGCAGCGAGGTGTACTTGGAAAAAACTCAGTCGCCGTCATTACAATCTGGTGCGGGTCCATTTTGGACGCGTATGTTTACTTTCGTCCCGGAAGTAACTTCTTCTTCTGTGGTTTTTACGAAAGTAACTTCCTCTTCGTTTTTTTTTTTTTAAGGGGAGTGTACCACTCTGCGCATGTCAGAACTTCTGATCAGAATAAAAGCCTGCTGCATGTAAACACTCGTCATGAACGGATTGTGCCCATGTAAACGGTGCTATCTAATTATGCAATCAGAGCACATTTCAATCCGGTCACAGAATTTTGCCCATGTAAACATAGCTACAGACTCACACATCCCTACATATTTTTTTCTGCTTTATTGTAAAACATCAATTTATTACATGGATTCACCAAAAGAAAAAAACCTGCTTAAAACAAATAAGCAAAAAAACTGAAAATAAAATTAAAGTCAAAGCTTTTGCCTGAATTCAAGCATCCATTGAACTGCTCTGTCCGTCTTCTGCATCAACATCTGTAAAGCTCCGTTAGTTTATTTTCTTAAATCGTTTCTGTCCCATCTCCCTCAATCTGGGAGGGCTGCAGGGGTGTGTACTGGTTCCCTAAATATTTAGAAGGCCTTGACCCGGGCCCCGCACAAAGTAACCTGCACACTTTATAATATGATGTGGCCCAAAGGAGAGTAATCATACACGACTTAAAACAGAGTGACACGCCACGTCTGTCAAAGAGCCCATTTAGTACGTTTTTTAATGAAGTGAGCCTGTCTGTTCATACAGTAACACAACACCCCCTTCAGAGTACAGATGCAAAGTGAGACGACTAGTTAAAGTTATTCAGTTGTTAAAATAGTTTCTTTTCTGATTTTGGACTGTAAGTTCATGAGTAATACAGAATATTTTAGTGAACAAAAGGAACATTGAACATTTATGGTACTGGGACTCGTGTTCACCGAGCGGCTTCAGATGTTATCAGTCCATTAAATGGCCGTTATTAGTTGTTATCATTCCCATATGTAGCGGTGAAACTGTCCCACCTACCTCCTAGTAGGTTTAAAGGTACGTTATTATCACTGATAATAGGTAGCGTCTCGCCGGGGTAAACCAGGAAGTGTTTTTTTTTTCAGCCTATATACTGTAACCCTTTTCCTAAACCTAACCTTACACCTGACCCAGAGGACCAACCCTAAACTTAACCCCCTTACCCTTGTGCCTAAACCTAAGTAAGACCCTAAACCTAAACTCCAGACCCTTTACTCTAAACCTAACCACGTGACGCTATTATGAGCGCTAGCAAAGCTAAAATCGGAGCCTATTATCATCGCTAACAACGCTAACAACGTACCTTTAAACCTACTAGGAGGTACAGGAGGGGCAGTCTGACCGCCATGTATGGGGATGATAACAACTAATAATGGCCATTTAATGGTTGATAACGTTCGAAGCGGGTGGTTCAGCAGGCGTTCAAAGAAACCCTGAAAACTTTAGTGTTTCAAACTGTGTGCACTAAAACTGATTGGGACGTTTTGCAAATATATAAAGTTTAGATAATTTTTCATTTTATTTTTTTGTAAAGAGTGGGAGATTTTATTGTTTTTAAAAACTGGATTGACACTTTTTTTTTTAAACGTGAGACTGAGACATCAAAAGTTTGGAAACACAAAAACACCATAATGCAGATGGTTCAACTTCAGGAAGTAAAGATATAAAATCATGAACAATAAAAAAAAACTGAAATTACAGGTACCGGTACATGATTTCCATGAGAAAGTGATTAGTCAAATTTAATGTTTTTAAAGTGTGGATCATACCGGTATCTAGAAATTCAAATAAAAACAAACATTTATAAGTAAATACTGTAAATGAGATTTAGAAATAGGACTTTTGGGCCAGTTTAACTTGATTTGAGATTACGGTAGTTTAATAAGACAACTTCAAAACCAAATTTGACCTTTTTTCCCAAATGGTATGACCCATATGTTAATAACAATTTCCTCATCTATAATGTCTTTTTCAGTGCTGGTTTTAAAACGGCATGCGCTGCCATCCAGGTCAGGGAACGTCTTGCTTATTTCAGCAAAATAATATCACCATTATCTGCACGCATTACGAGAACACTGCTCTGCCGCAACAAGCTAATCCAACCTCTGTCCAGTTCACTCTTAAACCTTTAAAACTTTGACTCAAGCGACATGTTTCAGTTTATTGTTTTTATACTGATTTTATGTAAACGTAAAGTTTAAATTCATAACTTTTTTAACCTGCAACGTTTGTTAGGTGTGTCAAAAAAAGATAGCTAAATGAAATAAACGCCTTATAGGAATTCAACTGAACCAAACATCTGTTCATTTAGTTTTTCAAAAGAAAAAGAAAAAAAAAGCACTACAAATAATTAGTTTTTTACATCTTCACTCACGTTCTCCTCCCACCAGCCAAGGATTAAAACCAGAAGACAAAGGAGAACATGAGAGGTTGTGAAACGCCTTCAAGGCCACAGATTGAAAGAATTCAGGGGAGT
>JBBPBX010081720.1:0-15890 GCA_038048925.1 Garcialebias charrua | reverse complement strand
ACAAATGATTCTAAATCACTCGTACGCACAGTTTAAGAACAAATCTGTGCGTACGAACGGTTCGTGCATGAGGGCCATTTTCACCAATTTCAAGATTTGTAACAATCACATCATGAGTTAAAACAAGGTCCAGTGTATGTCCGTGCTCTTGGGTGGGAACGTTTACATGCTGATTTAGATTAAATGAGTCCAGTAAATCTAAAAAGTCCTTAACCTTGGGTTTCTCATGACTGTACACATGCAAATTAAAATTACCAATAATGACTATACGATGATTTTTTACTGTGATTTCAGCAAAGGAATAAGAAAATTCATTGATGAAATCCTTAGACCGAGGTGGACATTAGACGATTGCACATAAAGTCACAGGCGAATGGCCGAGTTCAAAGACAGTCCGCTCAAAACTGGAGCAGGAAACCAGGATTGGCAGTTGTTTACAGTCAAAAGATGATTTAAATATTGTTAATAATCCACCACCACGACGACCTGATGGCCACGGGTCGTTAAAATACAGACAGTTGGGTGGTAATAAATCTGTCAAAGCGCTGGACTCACCCGGCGACATCCAAGATTCTGTGACAAAGAAAAAGTCCAAATCGTGCTCTTGAATGTAATCCCCGATTATGAAAGTTTTGTTGGTGACAGATCTTGCATTGATCACACACATCCTGATGTGTGTGATCAGGTTGCCAGCGGCCACAGATTTTCATTAACAACTCCTCCGGGACCAGCAGTAAGCTGCACAGTCCGCCAGCTCCCATTGTTTACCTGGTCCGGACACGCGGGAAGCTGATGATGGACACCATGGCCATCAGCTGGAGAGTAAGATACAGTATGCAGGGCTTTGAGCTTCACCAGTCGGCTAGCTCGTTTTCCCCGTCATCTGGAGCGATATCACTGGGCAGGCAACAGGCAGGTCTCCCAGCAGTAGTGGAAGAGGGGGTCTTTCAGATGTCCTCTCATACTGGCCCAGATAAGCGACATCAGTGGCAGAAAAACGGTTCCAGGAGCTACTGTCGATCATACACCAGTAGCGCGTTTATGTCCCCGATGAAAAACAAATAAAACAAAAAATCCGAACACCGTCAGCAGAGATGGATTGCAAGCCATGTACATGGACACCATCTTACCAGAAGATATATATGTAAATATATCTATATACTTTGTTTTACATATACAAGCCAGATTCCAAAAAAGTTGGGACACTAAACAAATTGTGAATAAAAACTGAATGCAATGATGTGGAGATGGCAAATGTCAATAATTTATTCATAATAGAACATAGATGATGGATAAAAAGTTTAATCTGAGTAAATGTAACAGTTCAAAGGAAAAATGTTGATTCAGAATTTCACAGTGTCAACAAATCCCAAAAAAGTTGGGACAAGTAGCAATAAGTGGCTGGAAAAAGGAAATTGAGCAAAACGAACAGCTGGAAGACAAATTAACACTAATTAGGTCAACTGACAACATGATTGGGTATAAAAAGAGCTTCTCAGAGTGTCGGTGTCTTTCAGAAGCCATGATGGTAAGAGGATCACCAATTCCACCATTGTTGTACAGAAAGATAGTGCAACAATACCAGAATGGTGTTACCCAGTGTTTTATGATATTTCAAATCAACCCAAATGTTTAATGTTTAATCATCTCTTACCAAGATAGCTACAAGGTCATGTGAAGAAAACGAGCTTAGTTTTTCTCACATAACTCTGTGCTTGATAAAACCTAATTGCAAAATAGTTTCTAGGTTAGCTTGACACTAAACTAAAATGTTTACTACAAGTGTTGCAGAAACCATTAAAAATTGATAGACATTTAGTCAGAAAGCACTTCTTCTAGCCGTCTTTTTATTCATATCTTCTAGGCAGACCTTAAAGTTGCAATAAGGTCAACGTACTGGAATGTCACAGTCGTTGGACACCTTCTGCTTACATTCGTCACCAGCAGGAAAGTCATCCTGTCTTCTCAACATGGTTCAGTTTGTGGCCAAGACCCTCTCTGTCCCTCTCAGGACACGTCTTGTCATCGAAGAGGTGGGGTCACCAGCATCACCACAGCACAGATGAACATGAACACCCATCCTCAGGTGCTTTGGACACCCAGCAGCACCGTTGCACCGATGAAGCGATGACCCAGCACGACACAAGCCACCACCCCCAGGCGCTTTCCTGGATTCCTCGTCGTCCTGTGCGCATCCTGTCTGCCCCATCAGGGACAGGACACAAGCTGTAACACAATAAAATGCTTTTGAGATAGAATGACAATGATTAGTTTTCTACTTAGATAAAAGGTTCATTCTTTAAACTTGGAGAGAAAAAAACTTGAAAACCCTCTTCCTTTAAAAAAAATAAAATAAGCATGCCTTTTTTTTAAATAAACTCCTAATTATACATGTGGTCTGAACCAATCTTCTTGACCTGTTCAACTTGGCTTTCCTCCAGATCACAGCAGTGACTTTCTGTGTTTTTTCTTTCCTTCTTATCTTTTTCCTTTCTGTTAGTCATAGCTCCTCGTGCAGGAGGTACTGACTGCTCCCCCACTCTTCCATCAACCCCCTCTGCTCCTCACTCTCTAAACTCCCATACAGAGGGAGCGGGCTGCTCCGCACACACACCCTGCTCTTTTCTCTCGTCCCAAACACTCCACACATTTCTCACTTTCCTCCACCTAATCTTTTTTCCTCTCTCCATCTCCTCAGAGCTGCTGTCTCTCAGCTCCTCCTTAAACTCCCTCTCTCAACAACACAAACGGTTCTGTTCCTCTTTAAACTCTCCTTCAGCGAACAGCTCAACTGGAAAAAAACCTCTGACTGTATCAGTGCTCTCCAAAACAAAACAAAACTGGTACAATATTTTCTTTTTCAGATCGACAAAACTCCAACAAGGGTCTCCCACCCCGGCAAAATACTTCTGTTACTTTTCAATTAGCGTTTCAAAACCTGTGTTTGTGCGCCTGTGTCCTCTGACTCTCCCCAGCACTTCAAAGAATCAGTCCGCAGCTCAAGGCGTCCCCTAAGCTGCTTAACAGACATGACAGGGCATAAATTGCTGACAGGGAATCACACCTCTTATCAGCTCTCAATACGGGAATCTCACCCGCTTCCAAAACACAGTTTAAAACACACTTTTTCCTTTTTTTCTAAACAACGTGTAGTTCTTCATCTTAATCCTGCGAGTAACGCCAAAAAATGTTTTATGATATTTCAAATCAACCCAAATGTTTAATGTTTTATCATATTTTAAATCATTTGTCAGGCTCGTGAAGGATAGACACACAATTGTTTAGGAAAAAACCATAATCACAGACTACTTTAAAATAATGATGTCATTTATTAAAGAAAACTGTGACAAATAAAAGAAAAAGTGAAAACACATACAAGTCACACACAAACTGTTTTCCTGCTAGAAATAATGTGTCATTTAAATCCGCCATAGTATAACAACATACACAAACTCAAGGCATTGACGTTTAAAATCTCACCATGTGACACGAGTTGGGAAGTTGCTTCAACTCAGATGAGAATCACATTAACGCAACCGGACATCTTGATCAGAGACTCCATGGCAGACCTCGAAGACTCTAAGTGCGCTTGTTCAATTTATAGCTTGTGGGGTGTATGTGTGTGTGCGTGCGTGCGTGCGTGTGTATGTGTCTGTGCAAGTACTATGACTTCACCTCATCTTAGGCTTTAAGTGTGAGGCAGTGCTTTACATGGGTGAGGGATACCATTTCTTATTTGACTCATCTCTTACAAAGAAGGCTACAAGGTCATGTGAAGAAAACGAGCTTAGTTTTTCTCCCATAACTCTGTGCCTGATAAAACCTAATTGCAAAATAGTTTCCAGGTTAGCTTGACACTAAACTAAAATGTTTACTACAAGTGTTGCAGAAACCATTAAAAATTGATAAACATTTAGTCAGAAAAGCATTAATACCAAACTCTTAATTCACCCAGCGTAAAATAGCCAAGACTTTCAAGTTATCATCATCAACCATGCATTACATCATCAAAAGATTCAGAGAATCTTGAACAATCGTTGCGCGTAAGGGTCAAGGCCATAAAAACTCTACTGGATGCTCGTGATCTCTGGGCCCTTAAATGTTACTGTACCGCAAACAGGAATGCAACTGTTAAGGAAATAACAGAATGGGCTCAGGAATACTTCCAGAAAGCATTGTCAGTGAACACAATCCACCCTGCCATCCGCCGTTGCCAGCTGAAACTCTATAGTGCAAAGAGGAAGCCATTTCTAAACAAATTCCACAAGCTCAGACGTTTGCACTGGGTCAGGCATCATTTAAAATGTAGTGTGGCAAAATGGAAGACTGTTCTGTGGTCAGATGAGTCACGATTTGAAGTTTTTTATGGAACACTGGGACGCCATGTCATCCGGACCAGAGAGGATAAGGATAGCCCAAGTTGTTATCAACGCTCAGTTCAGAAGCTTGCATCACTGATGGTATGGGGTTGTATGAGCGCTTGTGGCATGGGTAGTTTGCATGTCTGGAAAGGCACCATTAAAGGTTCAGTCTGCAGTTTCTGTAGAACAGCAGCACTTAGAAAAAATTTCAACAAGCAAAGCATTCTGATCCCTCCCCCTCAGAGCCATATATGGCTCTGCCCCCTTGTGGTCTGTTGAAATTTGAATTCAAGCTCTGTTTTTATTGGCTGATTCAAATTCAAGCTCGGTTTTTATTGGCTGGTTACAAACTTTGTTTTTATTGGCTGGAAAATGGCGGGTCACTTTTTCTTTTTAGAAATGCTTATTTACCACCTGGAGAAGCAAGGGGACAATATTTTTTTAGTTTTTTTCAGAGATTACCTCTCTAACATCAATCTAGTGACAGAGTGAAGAAATATGTTAAAATATATATTGTTTGAAAAGTTACAGACTACATTACAATCTTACATACCCCAGCTTTAATGTCGAGAACTACAGGTAGTCCCCGACTTACAAGCGCCCTTACATACGAGGTCCCGGACTTACGAGCTGGCGAACGAGCAGTGAATTTGTAAAAAATGCAGCACTTTTTTGTGTTTTTAGATGAAAGTGTGTTAGCTAACCATTTGGAAACACGTTTCTGAGCATGTTCATGAACTAGTATGAACGTTCTTGATGAAAAACGAGTGTTTGTAGTAGCGCTAGCTTAAATTTTCCGACTTACGACCGAAAATCCGGACTTACGAGAACACGTGTTTCATGTTCCGACGTACGAATTTTCGTCTTACGAGCGACTCGCAGGTACGGAACTCGCTCGAAAGTCGGGGACTACCTGTATGCTCAGGTTCTAGAACAGGGGTCTGCAACCTTTTCAATCTAAAGAACCATTTCTGCTCCTTTGTTCACTAAATTAAACGTGTCCGGAGCCACAACACCTGCTGCAATTGGGATTCTCAACTGGTGGCCCACGGACCACTTTAAGTTTGTTGGAGGACATTTTTCTGGCCAGCAGGAATGACTTTATAAAACTAAAAATGTCTATTTACACCCCCCAAGATCCCAGACAATGTGTAGTATTGCTCAAGACAAAAAGAACAAAACAAAAAAAACATAAACAACACCAAATAAAGCAAAGCAAGTCTGACATTAAGGTCAGTGACAAATGCAGGCTACAAAAAGTAAACTTCAATTAGTGAAAGCTTGAAAAACCTCCCTAGGTTGCCACCTTACCGTGGTGGAGGGGTTTGAGTGTCCCAATGATCCTAGAAGCTATGCTGTCAGGGGCTTCATGCCCTTAGTAGGGTCACCCAAGGCAGATAGGTCCTAGGTGAAGGACCAGACAAAGTGCACCCCAAAGACCCCTTATGACGAGTCAAATAAATGGATTCAATGTTCCCTGGCCCGGACGTGGGTCACCGGGGCCCCACTCTGGAGCCAGGCCCGGAGATGGGGCACGTTGGCGAGCGCCTGGTGGCCGGGCTTTTACCCATGGAGCATGGAGCACAGCCCGAAGATCCCCCACACCTCTCTCATATCCATCTCCCCGTCTCAGTCCGACTCCCCGTACACCCTCTGAGCTCCATGTTGTTCGCAGGCCTGCCTCTCTCAGCACTTCTCCTATTTCGGTCTCGGTTTCCCTCTGCTTCCTCTCTCCCTTTCTCTTCCACATTGTTTGTTTCTCCCTGCTCTTTTCTTGCATCTCCCACCCAACCCCTCCCTCGCCACACTGCCCACTGTTCATGGGTCCATCCCCGGTGCTGTGCTCGGCCCGTGGCCAGCTCACTAAATCAGAAACGTTTGGAGGATTTGGCAAGAGGGAGTGAGAAGCTCAGCGAGGCGCCTTTGAAGTCAGAGCAACGAGAGAAAAATGACATTTTAAACAGGCTGCAAAACACAAGGCTAAAACAGCTTCTTATAGAGGAGGGGGGGCCTGCGGGGGCTCACTTACAAATTCACTGTTAGGTGTTTAAATGTTTGGCTGCCGTGGATATCACTCAGTAGGTATGCATGAAACCTTACATGATGGTAAAGTGTTTGCAGATGCTGCGATTGCTTAACTTTTTATGGGTTTCTTCCTGAGAGAGGTCAGCGCTGGTCAGGGTTGCTAAAAATGGCTCCATACATATGTGATGTCAGCAAGTACCGTATTTTCCGGTGTATAGCTCGCACCTTTTTATGGTTTTTTCAAGGCCTGTGACCTATACTCAGGTGCGACCTATATATGGCTTGTTATCACTTTCGGTGAAACAAATGTTTAAATCCAGCTCATTTCACAATTACGTTCATTTATTAAGGAAAAGTTCAGCTCAGACACATATTTTCTATAATTTTTATCAAACAAATAATTGTTTTTAAGTGTTAATCTTCTTAAAAGCCTTGCTGTGCGCTCCTGTGGCAGACATTTTGCAGCAGAGCTAAATGTAGGTGCGACCTATACACCAGTGCGACCTATCTAGGGATTTTTCCAATCTATTGGTGACAATTGAACAATGCGACATATACACCAGAAAATACGGTACTCATATTTTGGGCAAACGGATCTTTGAGTAGGAAAATGGTGTGTAAAAAGCGTTGTTGCTACGGGACTTGCTGTAGCGATGGCCGATATGCTGACAAGCCTCCTATGCGCAAGGTTTGCAGTTCATGCTGTTTTCAAAGTCGATTACAGGTACTCTGAGACAGAAATGTGATGGATTCGACTCTGTGGCCGAGTTGGCTTTGACCAAATAAATGTAAACAAGAAAACTTACATCTGTTGGATTTGTTATAGGGAACAGACGGACAGAGGAGCACACTGATCAGTCCCTGAACAGGCATGTCCATCCACCCATTACGTTCAATCTGCTTTTTCCTTTCGTGTCAGAACGTCTTTTTCAAACCACCTGCGTTATCTCTTTAGGTATGTTTGTTATTGAACACAAAGAATATGAGGCTAAGAGGCATGATAATATTTTAACAACACTAGAGCAGTGTTTTTCAACCACTGTCAGGTGTGCCGGTATCCAATTTCACTTAACTGGTCTAAAAATATTTTTTTGATTTTTTTTTTTAATTATCTGCGTTCGGCCGTATGCCGCTCTATGCCGATCGTACGCAGAGGCATGCGCGTATCCCCGCAGGGCATGTACATGTACGTGCAAAGCTCAAAGCGAACGCAAACGCGTTGTCGCACAATAAACTGCCCGGCGCCGGACTGTTTTGTATGTGACACAAATGTATTAAATTCCCCTTCTTCATCCCTGATCTGGCCTTTTCTTTTGTTTGTTTTTGCCAAAAGTCAAGTGATCGCTTCCTCCTCCGCTGACTCCATGACTGAAATGATGAGAAATGAATGAATTTGTCACGAGCAAATTAAACTCAGGTCCAACGTGGCTGTGCGAGGTTCTGCAGATTTCCTGTCTGATGTGTGGGTTGCAGGACCAGTGCTCCCTGTTTTTAGTTTATTTTTTAGAACTTTTTATTAACTTATGAACACAGAACACCGCTGCGGCAGAAACTGCCGGCTCTCGCCTTTTTTTTCTCCACCCGACCTGTCAATCAATTCAGTAGGCGTGTCAGCAAATGAGACAGTACAGTGAGAGTTACATTTCGGTTGGATTTACTTTTACCGGGGACGCAACAAAACCGACTCCGCTTGGTATGCGGTGAGAAGCTGTTTATTTAATTCCTATTCAAAACACTTTGATAAGAATGACTATATATTTAATATAGGTGGATACAGAACTTTGTTTACAATTTTGGTTGGTGGTGTGCCTGGTGATTTTTTTCAATGAAAACACTGTGACTTGGCTCAAAAAGGGTTGAAAAACACTGCACTAGAGATCTCAAAAATACATTCACCATCCTAGTTGTCTCTACCTGGACACCTGCTTCGAACGTTATCAACCATTAAATGGCCATTATTAGTTATTATCACCCCCATACGTAGCTGTCAGATTGCCCCTCCTGTACCAGGTTTAAAGGTACAGTACGTTGGTAGGAATGATAATAGGCTCCATTTTTAGCTACGTGTTTAGGTTTAGAGTAAAGGGTCTGGGTTAGGTTTAGGCACAAGGGTAAGGGGGTTAAGTTTAGGGTTGGTCCTCTAGGTGTAAGGTTAGGTTTAGGAAAAGGGTTATATAAGCTAAAAAAACAACAACAACAAAAACACACTTCCTGGTTTACCCCGGCAAGACGCTGCCTATTATCAGCAATAATAACGTACCTTTAAACCTACTAAGAGGTAGGTGGGACAGTTTAACCGCTACATAGAGGGATGATAACAACTAATAACAGCCACTTAATGGACTGATAACATCCGAAGCCGCTCACCTGGAGTCGTCTAAAAGTGACTTATATCTAAAACTAGCAAAACAATGGAGAAAACTTACATTTCCTTTCTGTTCCCAAGCCAAACATTGATAATGGATTGATAAATTGATGTGGTAATACTAGAACTTGGAACTTATACAGACCATTTTCACTTTTGAAACATATAGTAACTGATCGCTAACGGCTAATGGCTAAGACCGGCTAACGAGATGGTAAAATCATTCTTCATCCTGCCACCAAAAACCTGCGCACTACATGCTGAATCAGTACTGGCATGCATCCTACACGAAATCTTCTTGTGCTCTTTTACATTGAGGCAAAAGAGCACGAATCAGCACAGAAACACCAACGTCACTCGTCGTACCTCTTTATCAATTCGGCCCAGTTGCCGGACACTGCTGGTAGCCTGTGCTTGAGCTGTGTATCATCCCATTCTTCAGCTCCAAGGCAACTTTGACCCCATACATACTCTTTGTTTAAGTTTACACGGATAAAAGCATTGGAGGTGACCATCATGCATGCAGTCTGCTTGTCTGACAGCTGGGACTTTGGGGATTCCCCACAATTCTCTGATGTCATCTCTGATCAATGCTTTTCCACAATTACACAACAAAACCGGGAGGGGACATTGCTCGAGTACAGATTCACAGGTTCACACACCCTGGAAAACAAAGGCACGAACCCCATAAAATAAATCAGAATTTTTTTTTAAAAATACGACTGAACTTCTGTTGGTTGGAGAGGTCTTGCTTCTCATCCGGGGAGCTTTCTCAGTTCAAAACTTGATGGTGTAGAGCTCCAAGCTTTAAAGTGCATGAGATGCTGTGTTTCTGGAGCTAAAGTCACATGCAGATTAATCTTACTCCCCTCCTACTGGAGAGGTGTCAGGGTCTTTGTTTGCCTGGCTCTCAAGAGAGGCGCAGGCTTTAGTCCCATACGGTGTCCGGACAAATACGATGCCTATTTGAAGCGGAATCGTAACATTTCTTTGTGTTTCCACCATCGGAGCAACAGCAATTGTGTTTCTCACGGGCAATTCTAGAATATGACCTTTAGGGGTGCTCAGCCCCCAGGGCTGACGGCGGCTCTAGGCTGTTGGCATCAGAAGCATTCGTAATGTATGGGGGCACAACAAGAAGTAGTGGTAAATTAGCAGCGTGCATTACAGACACGCTAGCTAAGATGCTACAGATGTAGCGCTCTGCCATCAGTTTGCTATTAACTGAGCATTAACAACTTTACTAAACTTATGCAACTACAAGTTACAACATATGTCTACATGAAAACACACGAAACAAAGCACAATTACCTTTAAGCGTTAACTTTTAATTTAACCATTAAGCACTGTATAATGTAATTATGACAGAAAATGGAGGATTTACCTACAAACATGCGCTACTTCCTGTTTATAACTGTTGTATTCAGCTGCTCATGAGGTCAGCCGCAGGGCTTTATCATCTTTTCCATTATTCCAGACTCAGTTTAGATTTTGGAAATAGAATAAACTTTATTGCACCTTCTAAAGCAGGGCTATTCAACTGAACTGCTCAGGGGGCCACAGTTACTGAAAGCAGGTCAGGGGCCGGACATCCAGCAACTGAAGCCATTATGTAAATAAACCAAGTACAGGTGATCCCCGACTTACGAGCGAGTTCCGTTCGTACGAGGTGCTCGTAATACGAAATCTCGTATGTCGGAACACGAAACACGTGTCGCTCTTAAGTCCGGATTTTCGGTCGTAAGTTGGAAAATTTATGCTAGCGCTACTACGAACACTCGTTTTTCAACACAAACGTACATACTAGTTCATAAACATGCTCAGAAACTTGTTTACAAACTGTTAGCTAACACACTTTCATCTAAAAACACATACCAGTGCTGTATTTTCTGTATGTTCTGTACAACTTTACTGTTCGTTTGTCAGCTCGTAAGTCCGGAACCTCGTATGTCGATGCGCTCGTAAGTCGGGGAGTACCTGTATTACAATGACATGTTACCTTTAAATAAGTTTATTTTGCTGCATTGAATCATTAATGCAATAAACAGAACCCAAACCCAGAACCACACTCACACAAAAAACGACAGTATATAATAATAATAATAATATATATATATATTTATTATTATTATTGTTATTATTTACAAATTTTAAATTTATTTTAGTTTTAACTTAATTTTTCAGGGTGTGCGGAGTGTTAGAAAGTAGGGGTGCTTGAGCACCCACCCCCAAAACGAGGCTAAAATCACTGCTGGTGTTTCTTAAATCCACGTAACAGAGTGGGAGTTTTAGTAAAGGCCCGTCTTGGTGCGGCGGCAACGTGCAGACAATTATTATTCTGGACTCACTGGAGTTGATCAACAACACCAGTAACAACGGCAGATAGCAGAGGACTGTTTGTGTTGCTCACTTTTAAATATATTAGAGCTTCTGACACAGATCATGCATGTGATCATACATGTGCTACATCGTCAGCTGAGACACATTTCTCACATTCTTCAAATCTTAAAGGAGACCACATATTGGTTTTATAAATTTTTATGGTATGTCTGTTCCAGACCATGTTCATTCATTAATGCACAAAATAATTCTTAGATAATAAAATATCCCCTTTCTAGTTATGCATTTTCTGACTTCCGTTCTAAACGACCGGTTTATGATAATGAGCTCTGAAGGCCACGCCCTTCAAAAATCTGTTTACATTAACTCCGCCCTCTGTAACAGCCAGTATCTCTAATCTGTTGTTGTTTTAAAATTAGCTCTTTTTTATTACTCATTTGACTTACTGTTAGTGCTAGCTTAAGATAACTTACCGAAAGCCGTCTGCGCGCGCCGCCATTAGCTGCTCCTTTTAGCATTAGCCCACCCGAATCCGAGGCTAATGATAGCTCTTCCTCCTCCGCCCGCTTAGCTCCGCTCGTTGCATGCAGCACTTTGGGAGCGATCGCTGCTCCAGTCCAGACACATACACAAAGTTCACCGAGTGTTTCCAGTTAATTTATCAGTATGAGGCAACCTCTGACCGGACCCACGGTCCTCAAAAGGTAACAGCTCCCGGCAGCTCCCGCCCGCAGATGGTCCCTTCGCCGGCGGTCTGCTCGTTTTATGTCTGCCGGCTACGCATTGGGAGCGATCGCTAATACGCTAAAAATTGAACTAAAACATAAAAATAACAATTATACTTTATTTATAAAGCCATTTAAAACAATCACAGCTGCAACAAAGTGCTGTACACATGAAATTAAGAACATTTAAACAAAAGATGAGATGAAATCAGGAAAAACAACCGTCACGTCTTTTATACTGAAGTGGGTTGAGCCTAACCAGGGGTTGCTAGGTGAGGGGCTGGACTCAGGTTTGGGGTGGGTTGTGGCTGCGGCTTGTGACGTCACAAACCGCAGGATTTGAAAACGAGACATTCATATCCCTGAAAAATAAATCTACTTAGAGTTAGGGCTGTGCGATATGACGATATATATCGTGGGGACGATAGAAACGTGTCTATCGTGCTACTTTCCTTCTATCGTCTCTATCGTGATAAATAAGAATAAAAAAATAACGGTCGCAAAGAAGCTTCATATTGTGGTTTTGCGAGATGACGGCGCTGCTTTATGTTTGACGCACGCGCGGGTTTGCGACACATGCTTTACGTTGTTAAACTCGAGTTCAACAGAGACGCAGCCGGCATGAAGCCGGTGTCACCAGATATCTATGGGTGTCACAACATGGAGAAACAGCTGCGCAGGCAGCCCAAGAAGAAGAACTTTTACCAAAAAGAGGGGAAGCTCACCTTGTTAGCTTCCATTATTTAGCTCCGCTGAAACTCGGAGACAAAATGGGTCCAGAGGACACGAAGTCCAACCGAGTCCGAACTCGGGTCCAGTTAACCAATACAAAACAGACCAGAGACACAACAGAACCGGAATCAAACGCAACGTTTTCTCTTTTCTGTTTCTTTGCCTTGTTTACTCCAGATTCCAGTCAGAGCGGATTTCTTCTTCGTGGGTTTTATTAGCAGCCGTTGTTTTACCGCCACCTGCAGGAAAAATTTGGACCAAAGTAGGTCCAAAGTTGGACCAAAGTTTCTACTTTGGTCCAAATTTCCTTGTTCTTTTTGTTCACATTCTTATAATTGTAACTGTATCTGTAGTAAAATAAAATAAAAATAAAAACTTTGGTCCAAATTTTTCCTATACACACACTCACGATGTGTGTGTGTGTGTACAAGAAAAATTTGGACCAAAGTTTTTTTAATATCGTGATATGTATCGTTATCGTGATATAAAAAAGTCCATATCGTGATATATGATTTTTTCCATATCGCCCAGCCCTACTTAGAGTAAATATACCACTGGGTGCATTTCTTTGGCCCTAGGACTGTTTTTTTAAGAAGTAAATACCCAAAGCAGAGTAAAAAAACATTAAAAAGTGAATTTTGCATCTGTGGTCCCCTTTAAACGGGCCAAGAACTGTTTAGACTGAAGTGTCTGTGAATGTGTAACATCACCGTCAGCATCTAAAAATCTATAGCTAAGAGATTGTTCATGTGTTAACCAGGTCTAAGTAATACAAAGCTGAAATCGGAGACCTCCTTCACCGTTTAGTTCATTTTACTTGTTTGACAGACAGATCTCCAGAAAAAGACTCAGCTGTGCACCTCAAGGATAAAGTGCTGTTTTGAGGACTAAAATGTCCATATTTTGGTCTAACTACAGAACAGAAGTGCAGTATTTTATTTATTTATTTATGTGGAGTAGCCGTGTCCTGGGCGACTGAGAATCTACACCGGCAGCCAGGGCTCAAACCCAGACGGTGCAACCAAGACAACCCTTATCACCGCGGGGACCGACACCTGACACTGGCCTGCCTCTCATCCACCTCAGGGTCACATTTAAGCCTGAGTCATCGCTCCTCCACTCAGCCGGAGCCACCTCCCTCTCTTTGTGTTTCCCGGCCGCTGTGTTTTGGTTCTCCATTCGATTCATTTCAGCTCTGTTTGGCTCATTCACATTGTAATGGACTCCATTCAGGCCGGGCTATGTCCAGTTTGTTCTGCTGTCAGAGCTTTAGATGGATGGATATGGGGGGGACTGCAGGTTCATCCGGAGGTGAGGTTAAAGGACTGCCCTCCTGAATGCAGCAGGACCCCCTTAGCAAGCTCAGGTTTAGCATTTACAGACAGCGAATGTGCTCTAAATAGAAAATACATGTCTGTGTTTGAGCAAAGCGGGGGATAGGTAAAAGAGAGAAGCAGCTGTGTGGAACAGCATGGATCGTTACACGGCGACTCACATGAAAGCTTTAAGTATATTCAGGAACCTTTGTTGAATATACATGGAGCTGCGTGCATGTGTGTATATGTATATGTGTGTGTGTGTGTGTGAATGAGAGAATCTTCTCTCAAGCTTTCACCCAAGCTGAGAGTTGTGAGAAGGAAAACAAGAAAAGAGAGCAAGAGAGAGAGAGAAAGACCCGTCATCAGTCATTCATGACTAATCAGTCTCGTGAGACACGTGCACGCACGCACACACACACACACACACACACACACACAATGCTGAGGTCCTAATCCTACTGGGACCGCCTGTGCCTCTGTGTGCGCCTGTCTAAATTTTGGATCCCGGCTGATTAGAAGCGAACCATCCCTCCTCCATCCCTCCACCTCTCCTTCTCTCCTCCTCCTCCTCTTCCTCCTCTTCCTCAGCATCTTTGATTGCTGGTAAAGTGCCTCGTCTTCCTCGTCTCTGTTTTTCCCGTCTTTTCTTTTCCAGAACCACCTATACTGTCTTTTTGGCTAGTTGTGATGTGTGTTTTCGTAAGGTTCGGTGTGCATGCGTGCATGCGTAATATAGGGACGGCTGTCATGTGTGAAAGTGCACTGCACCCCCTCTTTTTTATGTGTGTTTTTGTGCACACGTCTGTGTAAAAGTGTTTGTTTCATCGTCAGTGTTGCCCGTGTTTCAGCAGTTTCATCATTTATGTCACCTGCCTTTTCCCCTCCAAATCAGATATGGATAATTGATGTGATATTTCTGTGAGTCCTAAACATAATCTATACGTGTGTTATCTAAATAAGCTTCACTTGGAAGATTTCACAGAAATCGTTGAAGAAAAAAGTGTTTTGCAACAAGGAAGTTTGAATTCCTGATTCACCAGGATGTTTACTGCCATTTGTTTGACTAGATAGACAATTTCTCAATGTGCAGTATCGGTTAGGTTGTGAAGATTGTGTTTTTGTTGTGTAACACTGCATCATTGTTACATTCACCAAGGGAATGAGTTACATCTTGTTGCAGATGTCATCAGATCAATTAGGAAGCATTTGGTAAAAGTTTGGAGTAGCAAAAAAAGTCAACATTTCCATGAGATTGTCTGGCAACATGTCACCTGAGTGGGATTAAGTATGAAAAAATAGGCTTTTTTTTTTGTAAACCCTATTTTAGCCCCTTTTACGTTTTATTTTTTGCATTAATTTAGTCTGAGTTATTTCCTTATTGTGTCTTTTACATTGTTTATATCAAGTTTATTCATTAGAGTTTTGTAGAAAATGTAATTTTAATTGTTACGAAGGAAAAAATTTCAGGAAAGTCCTCAAAAGCCATGATGAGTTCAAACAAACTCACATTTTAGGATGATTTCACCTCATTTTCCCAACAACTTACTTTAATATATGGAAACTCAAGATATGACTTGTATGTTCTTCAAATTATTAAAAAAATTGCAGTGAGGAGCAAACTCACTAGTACATGTTATGACCAAATGCTGTACTTCATTAGGATTAATGTCAATTTATGCTGTGTGTTTTTTAACCAAATACATTTATTTGTCTAAACAAACTTAGGTAAAGGCTTAGTGATTATGCACTGACAGATGTTTGATATTTAAAATCTAAACTATGAAAAATACAATCCTTTTTTGGGAGCAATGTATAATTTAAATTACACCACTTTTATCTAATGCATGTGGTTTAGTACTTGTTTAATAGTGTTTACAGCCTCATAACTGATTATTTTTCATTATTTATAGCAATTTATACAAACGCTCTTTTTACAAAGTGGTACCAAAAACCTAAGAACATATTTTTCTATAATTTATTGACATTAATGCAATATTTTAAGCGTTCACTGATTGGTGAGTTT
>JBBPBX010081719.1:0-15890 GCA_038048925.1 Garcialebias charrua | reverse complement strand
TCCTCCACTGCTCCTCTGTGTTTTGGGGTTCCACAGGGCTCCATTTTAGGTCCCCTGCTTTTCTCCCTTTACCTACTTCCATTGGGATCAATCCTCAGAAAGCATGGGATCTTTTTTCATTGTTACGCCGATGATAGTCAGATCTATATGCCACTAAAAAAGAAAGATGCCTCCTCAATCAGGCCACTTCTGTTGTGTCTTGAAGACATCAAAGCTTGGATGTCTTTAAACTTTTTAAATTTTAATGAAAAGAAAACAGAAGTGATGGTGTTTGGTCCTAGTGGCTCTTGTGAACCTTGCCCTGTTGATCTGGGCCCTCTGGCACCACATGTAAAGAAAACAGTTTCTAACTTGGGTTTTAAAATGGACAGTGATTTTAAATTAGATTCCCAGATTGGAGCGGTGGTCAAGACCAGTTTTTATCACCTCAGACAGCTGGCTAAGGTAAAGTCCATCCTTACACAGCAGCAGCTGGAAACAGTAATCCATGCCTTCATCACCTCTCGGCTGGATTACTGTAACGCTCTTTACCTTGGAGTCAGCCAGTCCTCCCTCAGACGTCTCCAGTTGGTCCAGAACGCTGCTGCTCGCCTTCTAACTGGAGTTCATAAGAGGGAGCACATCACCCCCACTCTGGCTTCACTCCACTGGCTGCCTGTTCATTTTAGAGTTCATTTTAAGATTCTTTTATTTGTTTTTAAAAGTTTAAATGGTCTTGCTCCATCCTACCTCTCTGAGCTGCTTCACCCATACTCTCCTGCTCGGTGCCTCAGATCAGCTGATCAGCTGCTTCTGGAGGTGCCGAGGTCCAAACGGAGGCTCAGAGGAGACAGAGCTTTTTCTGTTGCTGCTCCAAAACTGTGGAACGATCTCCCTCTTCCCGTCAGACAAGCTCCTTCACTGTCCAGTTTTAAAACTCTTTTAAAAACACATTTTTACTCACTGGCTTTTAGCACAGACTGATTTTGTTCTGCACTGTTTTTATTGTTTTTATTGATCTTAATGTTTTAACAACTGTTTTATTTTTATGTGTTTAAATGTTCTTGATTTTATGTACAGCACTTTGTTGCAGCTGTGGTTGTTTTAAAGGACTTTATAAATACAATATTATTATTATTGAATTAGCTTGTAGCTGTTAGCTTCCTGATTGGACATTTTTATTCCACAGAAACTCAGTTTGATTCATGAATCTGTCCAGAATGTTCCGAGTGTTTAGCAGCACACAGAGCAAGTAAACTCTCCAACACACGAGAAAACAAACGTAACGGTACAGACACAGCTGCACCTCCTGCAGCACGCAATCACGCTGCACCGTAACCAAATCCGACTTCTCATACAGAAACCAGCAAATTACAATCCATCTATCTGTTTAGAAATTAATTTCAAGCGAAACAGAAATCCTCTTAGCGTGGCGCCGCTCTTCGTTTGAAAGATGCGCAGCTGGAAGATAAGGAGCTTGTTGCTCCGGCTGCGTTCGCCTGCTCTTACTCCGGGAGATAAAATATTTCCAGGCTCTTGTGGAAAACGCTCCAGACGTCTGGAGTAATTGTGTTCACTTTGTTTGGTTCACAAACCCGACTTCCTGTTTACCTCAAATAATAAACACACTGAGTTTCATCTTCCCCTCCGTGTTTTATGCTGCGACGTCTTTGTCCGACGTGGAAAATGAAATTGCACTTTTGCATTATTCTAAAGTTATCCTTTGAGGTTTGGGGTTCTTTGTAGCTTTTGTGCACCTTTGAGTCAAGACACTGCTTTAAAACTATTTTCCCCCATTAGACTGAGAAGAATTATTTTACATCTGCAAACAAACAAAACCTATTTGTATTCATCTTGACATGCTTTGAATGGGTTTAATTTAAATCTTTCAAGCCTAACGTCGCTCCAGTCGTCTCACAAACTGTTTTAGTCCCAGAACTCCTTTAAATTACAATTTAATTCAAGGTAAATTACATTTTTTGTTGTTGTTAATGTATAGTTTCCCATTAAAACAGCCCATGCTCCAGATGGAGTGCCGTCTTGCCTCTGTGCATATTTTGTAACTTTTTCCACGAGCGCTGACAAAGATTGATCTGCAAATCCATAGACGGGGTTAATAAACACCCTCGTCCATCTAATATTCATGCACACGTTGCAAGATCCGTGCACACAAATCAGATAACCGTGACTGATGTTGTGAATTTCAAAAAGGATTTTCAGAAAAACTAACTGCAATCATTGGTAAATCTCATCAACTCATATTTTACTGAGAACAGAAGTTAAAGCAGCAGCTGGACTCTACTTTAACGCCGTTCTGCTGCGATGGACACATCATCTGGATGAAATGTGCAAGAGCTTCACTGGAGAAGACCATCTCTTAGTGGGAGCAGACCTTGTTCTCTGCCTGTCTGTACTGCAGCCTCACTAAAATGCTCTTTTCATACCCAGTCCTCTGATCTGTTGTCGATTAACCTCACAAGTTACAAAACACTCTTTTTAATTATTTCTTATTTGTACGACTGATGTTTAAAGCACCAATATTCCAAGTAAAAATCCAACAATGTTCAGTCAGGTCATCTGGATGGTTTCTTTTGTTGCTGAGATATTTCATCCTTCATCCAAAGGTCTTCTTCAATCTGAGGAGCCCCCAAATAAACTGAGTCCCCCAAACAGAATACAGTGGTCCCTCGTTTATCCGTGCCCTTAAGCCCCGCGATAAGTGAACAACAGTAAAGTAGGGATAGTAGTACAAGTAGTTCAGTAGTTTATTTATATATAAAGGCATTTTAAACCCTTCCCACACTCTTGCAATATTCTAAACAATGTTTCTAAACTCTAAACGCTCTAAAAGACACAGAATGTCATGATTTCAGCTCCCTGCCTCCGCTGCTTTCAGCTACCTGCAAGCGCTCTTGGCCACGCCCACTTCTTCCCTCTGCATGGTGAACAGCTGATCAGCTGCAGCAGGAAGCTTATCCTGCAGTACGGGCTGCACAGAGGTGCAGCAGGTGCAAAATAATTTATTTTAAATAAAAATTCCACGCCAGTCGTGCGGCTCGTCCATCACTCAGCCAATTGTGTGTCATGTCCAATCTTATTTTGAAAAACCGCGATAGAATGAGTCAGCGAAAAACGAACCGCGAAGCAGTGGGAAGCAGCAACATGGCGTGGTCAGTTTCAGTGCTTCATAAACTGTGTTTTTATTTGACGGAGTCACAGTCAGTGTGATCTAAAGAGTTGTTCATCACTAAATGAACGTACGAAGAGACGCAACGTTGAACGTTTCTGAGTTAGCAGAAGTAGAGCGTTGCTCAGCTGCTGCAGCTGTTGGTGCTGAGTTCGTCTGGCTGCGGCCTCATAACTCATCCATGAATCTGGGATCTGTTGGCATGCCTGACACCCACAGCCCTGCAGCCTCATAACTCATCCATGAATCTGGGATCTGTTGGCATGCCTGACACCCACAGCCCTGCAGCCTCATAACTCATCCATGAATCTGGGATCTGTTGGCATGCCTGACACCCACAGCCCTGCAGCCATACGCTGCTCTGACACCAGAGAACTCCTCATTTCTCTCATATCTTGTGCATGTGCGTACAAGTGTGACTGGTTTTACATCTGAACGTGTCCACTGACGTGCGTACGTGCACATTGTGTTGATCGCCTGCATCATCTGTTGTGTTAACGAAAAAAACTGAAATTCACTGCTGAGATGGCATAAGGCGCCTTGTGTGTGTGTGTGTGTGTGTGTGTGTGTGTGTGTGTGTGTGTGTTAGAAAAGTCAGAGTGATGTGTAGGAGGGGGAAACCAGGGCTACACATTTATCTGTTAGCATGGAGGTAGGGGGCTGATAGCCCTCATTTATCTCATATAGCAACAAAGTGTGTGTGTGTGTGTGTGTGTGTGTGTGTGTAGTTGGGTTCTGCTGTTATGTGATTATCTGTTAACTCAGTTATCTTGTAGCTGGGGGTCTCGGGGGCACTTGACAGAGAAAATGATAGCACCCCACACTCTGCAGTGAAACACTGCACTGATTCATGCTCTGGTTCTGTGTTCGTACAAACACCTTGTTCATTTTTTTATTTTATATTTTTTTATTGCAGACTCTGCTTCTTCTCTCTGGTTGAGTTCCTGAGAGGAAGCATTCGATCTAAGTTCCCGACGGTTGCGACAGAAAGAGCTCAAAGTGAGATCAGCTCATTTTGGCCACTTGTATCCAGGTTCTTGTTCTTTTGGTCGTGAAGCCTCTTTAACGTGGTGGAGGGGTTCACGTGCTCCCATGATCCTGGGATCTATGTGGTTCGGGGGCATCAACCCCTGGTAGGGTCTCCCATGGCAAATAGGCCCTCTGGGCAGGGGTCAGATCAGAAATGATTTTCAACCCTTGATTGAAAATCAACAGACACGTCAGGAAACGTCACCTGGACAAGAGAAGGGCACCGGCAGTGCGAGTCCTGGTGGAATAAACTTTAATCATCCAGAGGAAAAAAATGTTTTTATGGATTTTATTTCTTTATTTTAACATTTTCATTTTATGCTCTTTGACTTTTAGTATCTTAAAACGTGGACTTCCTAAACTTTTATTATAACAAATAAGAAGTTGTGCAACTTTTAATTTAATTTAGTTTAGTTTGTTTATTTGATAGGGACAGACACACATCGACATAGACAAACTGAGTAAAAAAGCAGTCCCATGTTTGCATCATAGTGCAATAGCAACAGCTAATTCACAGCACGTGTCCCTAGATGGGCTTTAAAAAAAATAAAAAAATAAAAATGGAAGTGGTAATCATTTAAAATAGCACAACATAATTTATACAAAACAGATAAATGTAATACATCAAACATGGGTACAGTTATGTTTTTGACATATGAGTTTTGTTTGCTTTTTAAACATATTGAAACTGGTTGTGGATTTTATAACAGTAGGAAGAGAATTCCAAACTGTAGATCCTCTCACCGACAGAGAACCTTGTGCAAAAGTGGCTCTTCTAAAGGGGACCTTACAATTTCCATGCAAAGCCACTCTGGTAGATCTGCTATTGTCGTGCAGTCTCTGTATGCAATCACTTAATGGTGTAGGTGCAAGTCCATTTAAACACTTAAAAATCAATTTTAAAACATTAAAATTTATAAAATTCATAAAATTCAGAATGTTATATTTAATCAAAATATGACAATGATGGAATCTAGTTGGCTTTTGATATAAAACCTTTGAGGCTCGATTATAGAGACTAGCTAAAGGTTTGAGTGTAGAATAAGTGGTCTGAGACCAGACAGTAGATCCATAGGAGAAATGTGAGAGGATCAGTGAGTTTAAAAACATCTCTGCACAGTGAGGTGTCAACTACGGAAGCGTAGTGCTGCCACCTATTGAAAATATTTTCTGGGGCTTATGTAGTAATAACGTGATATGTATCACGTAATTACGTGATACGTATAGATGTAGCATGCATAGCCAGTATTTCAGGAGAGGCGGTTCCTTTAAATATAAAGTAGACCTGAAAATTTGCAACATGCCTCGGTGGCACAACTGGAAGCGCATCAGATTTCCAATCCAAACTTTATCTCGACCCGGGTTCGATCCTGACCTGGGTGAACTTTTTTTACGTTTGTTTTTTATTTGATAAATAAAATAAAAAAGGAGTTTGTGTTAACCACAGGCACATTAGCGGCGTCTCCACACCTTCTCTTTCCACCTCTCTTAACACAGAACTTGTGTTGTGCGGGAGTTGTAGGCGGGACTTCATAGTAAGAGAGGTGGAAAGAGAAGGTATGGAGACGACGCTAATGTCGAACCGGTTAACACCATAGACTTAATATGCCTGTGGTTAACACAAACTCCTTTTTTATTTTATTTATCAAATAAAAAACAAACGTAAAAAAAGTTCACCCAGGTCAGGATCGAACCCGGGTCGAGATAAAGTTTGGATTGGAAATCCGATGCGCTTCCAGTTGTGCCACCAAGGCATGTTGCAAATTGTCTGGTCTACTTTATATTTAAAGGAACCGCCTCTCCTGAAATACTGGCTGTGCATGCTACATCTATACTTATCACGTAATTACGTGATACGTATCACGTAATTACGTGATACGTATCACGTTATTACTACATATTATCACGTAATTACGTGATACTAATCACGTTATTACTACATAAGCCCCCCAAAAATATTTTCAATAGGTGGCAGCACTACGCTTCCATATAAAACAATGTCTAATCATTTTAAAACTGTTTACAGTTTACAATGAACATGTTGTAACACATGTTAGATGTTGTGCTCCCAACGCAACGATGCTGCTTGATTGACAGCTTGAGTTTTAGTGGTGCAGAAGTGCCCGAGCCCTGAGTTTAGACACAAAATAAAAAAAACAAAAAAAATAGACACAATAACAAGAAAAAAGTCCAAATGGATGCCTGTAGATAAAATTACCAGCCCAAAAACACATGGCATGCTTGAAGCATCATCTGCAACTCTGTTATTTTCCCACCAAAGCAACAATAAACTAAAGATAAGAAAAACGAGATTCGACTCGAAGAAGTGAGGTCAAAGCTGCAGGAACTCTGCATCGAGGAAAACTCGTCACCCGGAGGATGAACTCGATCACGGCAGCTCGGGTGGTTTTATTTTTGACTTTAACAATCTTTGAAGGGGCAGGGAGAAAGTTATTTCAATATTGGACTACACAGAGGTGCAACTTTATGAAATACTGGTCATAAACCAGTTAGAAGAGCAGGGTTTAAAGGTATTCTGACAATATGCTAAAACATAGACATCTTTAGAAAGAGGAGCTACTCAGCTTTGATTTTTTGTACACAGATGCTTTGAATAATTAATATACAAAAGTATTTTTTAATAAAATAGTTTTAGTGACGTAACTCTGCAGTGCAACGCAGTTTTCGGGTGGAGAAACGCCGACGCATTTTTATGACGCAATGTGATGAACGCATATTGTAAATAACTATGGCAGAGAATATAGAAACCGAGGAATTAAGCAATTTAAGTGAAGATTTGAGCGATTTGTCTTCAGTTTGGGAAGCAGAAGTTAGTTCGAGTGATGAACAAGAAACAGCTGGTTCTAATGTAGGTCTGCAGCTGTATTTATTTGAGCCTTACTGTTCAGAAGCGAGGGGGACTCCGAGATTTCAGAGGAGGAAGGTTCCTCCTGAAAAGGTTGAAAAGGCTCACTTGTTCACTGATGATATTAGAACACCCAAATGCGGCACAACGTACCGGCATTTTTCAAGTTATACAAAAAAATAAAAGGTGATCTTGAAGACAATTTGTGAAACTGCGTTCTGATAGCAGCCGCAGACTGACCTTCATGTCCCTACGTCACATGACGTCACATGACGTCACTAGACGTTGCATGCAGAAGTACCTGGATTTCCCGTGACGAAACACGGCGCCAAGTTTAAAATCACTTTGAAACAAAATTTCATTGATTTATCATTTTGCTTGTGAAAACGAATACTGTATACAGTAGTTGAATGACAGACATCATATTATTCATTTGTTGTTCCACATCTGACATACTGTATAGAGGTATGGGGCAATACATATAAAACCAACACTAAACTGTTATCTGTCATACAAAAGAAAGTTATGAGAATTTTATATAAAGTGGACACCAGAGAACACACAAATAATTTGTTTATTCAATCAAATATCTTGAAACTAAAGGATCTGCACTGTAAAAAAAATCCGTAAGAAAACAGGTAAATGTACTGTGGAAGTGTGAAAGAATTTTCCGTTATCATTTTTTACAGGGGTTTCTCCATTATTTTTTTTTCGCGCAAAGCACCCTGGGAACAAGAATCTTTGAGAAGAAGTGCGAAAGAGGACTCCATTTACCTGGCACCCTAGATTAACAGAGATTTATGTAAATTATACATTAAAAAACTGTTAAATTATGGGAAAAATCCGTTTTAGGGTTTACAGAAATATCTGTAAAAAAACGGAGAATGTACTGGCAGAAAATTACCAGGACATTTTCCGTTTTTTTACGGATTTTTTTTTTTAATGTGTGGTTAATTTAAAAATGTTATTGATTGTGTTTAAAGCTAGAAAGAGATTACTGTATTGCCATTTAATTTACAAAAATTATTTGTCTTAAGCTCTTGTGATAGAACTAACAGAAGGAAGTATGATTTCAAAAGTAAAACTGTGCGTGCTACTTTAAAACAAATGTGCATTTCGGTGCATGGAGTAAAACTATGGAAAGGTTTGGATGAGGCGTTTAAAGAATGCTCTATAATAAACCTATTCAAAACACTTTATAAGAAAAGAATGATTAACTCTTATACACTTTTGAGTTGTTAATGGGAAGAGTGGTATATTGTTATGTATGTTATTGTTGATATATTGTTTGCAACTTGTTTTGTTAATTTAATGTTTACGGCCATGACATTTTTGTAATTATTGAGAAAGGTTCAGGTCTGTACAATATTTTCTTCTTCCTGCTCCCTCTTCACTCATGTAAATGTGTGTTGTCAGAGAATGTGTTTGTAAACTGATGCTTTTTTAATCGAGTGAATAAATTGATTGATTGATTGATAATGATAATACATATATATGTTGAGCCACTTTATGCATAGTTCCAACATCATGTCACAATACCTTTAATCTGGGATGAGCTATTTAAAGTGTTCTTCTTACACAGAACCTGAGCTCGTCTGATGCTAACAGATGAATTAACTGTAAGACTGTGTGTGAGTAAGAAACTTTAAAGATCTTTAGAGAAGCTTCTCTACAAGACGAGACATTTAACCACATCGCGTGTCTTTGTTTACCTCATATTTGATGCATCTTGTTTTTTTAACACTGGATTTAAAGGAGCGTTGTGTTTTATATGTGTGTATTCCTCAGAGAGGCCGATTGTCCGGGCTTTGAATGGGAGCGAACTCCATCACTATCTCCGGTTTGAAAGAGGAACAGTAGAGAGTAAACATGAGAGAAGATGAGAGGAAGGATGGGGAGAAGGAAGAGGGAAGGGAAGTTAAAAAGAGATTAGTAAAAAAAAGAGAAGGAGAGGTGGAAAAGAGGATGGGAGATGGGAGAGATGCCACAAACTGCTGAGAGGAGAGATAATTGCCACATGCAGAGCTTAAGAGGCAGTGTGTGTGTGTGTGTGTGTTCATGTGTGTGTATAAACCACTCCACTCCAGTGCACTGCTATTATCTCAGTGAACAGGGGAACCTCCCTCCGTCTGAACATCTATAAATCCAGCAGCCGCTTCGCTGCAGGGATTAAATCCAGGCTGGAAGACAACGGGCTGATCCAGTGCAGGAGCGAACAGCAACCTCATCCAGAACCGGGGCTTCACATCACAACAAAACATCATGAAATTACATTTGTTTATTGCAAGATAAAAGAAATGCATCATCGTGCATGAATATTTTTTATTTTATTTATTCATTCATTTCAGATTTAAAGCAAGAAAGAGAAATTACAATTCACAATACAGAAAAACAAGAAAGGGAAAAAAAATCTAAAATGAAAGGTGGCAGAAGAAGAAAAAATCTTATCAAATCTGCCCCTTTAAAAAAAACACAAATCAGTTCAAATAATCAATTCAAAACAATGATCATCTATAAATAATATAATAAAATAAAGAACTCATATATATACAACAAATATATGGATCGCTGATGAATCAGGCTAAACAAAATGAAGTGATTCCAAAAGACTCGTGGAGGATTGACGAGAATAAAATGGAGAAATTGGAATTTCTGTGAAATTTCAGTGAGAATTGAAGCGGGGTCCAATTTGAATTAGTTTCTGAAAAGTTAAAGACAGAGCAATTAGAACAGGAGCTAAAAGTAGCTAAACCAAAGCTAAAACATACTAACAAAGCCAAAGTTTGTTTGCCAAAGAAGCTTAAATATTATTTACATATTTAGCATTTAAAAAAAATCAGGTGCTTTTTTATTTATTTATTCTTTTTTAATTAAATTTATTCATTTTACATCAATATAAAAGAAAAACAATGTATAAACATACAGTGTAAAATGTAAAATGAAAGGTGGCAGAGAGAAGAAATAATCTTATAATATCTGCCCCCTTTTTCAAAGTAACAAAAGCAAACTCAATCCAAACAATCAACTCAAGCAATGTTTTTCAAGTAATAGAATAAAAAAAAATAAAAAAAACTTTGTTAGTAAACTAGAAAGTTTCCTAATACAATGGATTTAACTAAAGATTTTCATATTTTGTTAACAACTTAGATTTGATCATCTTTTTAAACACAAGCATCGATCTAGCAAATTTAATATCATTATCTAAAGTGTTCCATAAATCAATTCCCTGTATCGAAACAGTCCGACCCTTCAAACTGGTTCTATACTGAGGTTTTACAAAAACCATACCCCTAAGAGTATAACAAGACCTTCTCTTAACAACAAACATTTGAACGTTAGGAGGCAGTAAGTAGTTTTGAGCTTTATACATGACTAATGAGATATTATAATCCACAAAATCATAAAATTTCAGTAACTTAAGTTGATTAAACAAAATATTTGATGGATGACGATGAGGTTTTCCTAAAATAATTATCACAGCTCTCTTCTGCAAAATAAAAACAGGCTTTAAAAATGTGTGAACAGTTTTTGTAAAAGGGAGTTCCTCTCTGGTTCTGTGCAGACAAAAAACTGTAGCTGGTTGTAACGTGGTGTTTATTGGGTCTTTTTAGCTGCTAATTTAGAGTTGAAGCTTTAGCATCAAGAGCTGGAACAAATTATTCATCCACTCCTGACGTGACAAAGATGCAAGAAACCTTTTAAACCGACAGGTTTGAGGTCAAACCCTAAACTCCAACAGTTCCTACAAATTAAATTTTACGAACATTAAGATTGAAGATGATTAAAGAAAAATGATGGTGACGACAAGAAGTTAGCTGTAGCACCTCCGGTGCAGCCTGGAGAACTGCCAGCAGAAATGTAACATTTCTGCAGAACACCTGTACAAAGTGAAATAGATGGAGGTGGAAAAGTTTATTAAATAACATGTAGTTGCACCACCCACTTCAAAAGGTGTGAACTGTCCCTTTAAAATCATTCAAATCACAGAGAAGTGGAGTGACGGTGAAGCCTGAGCTCCTATGAGTCCATGTTCAGTGAGGTGACCCTCCTCTGTCCGCTTGAAGTTTCGTCCTTCAGGATTCTCTCCGGTTCCTGTAGCTTTTAAAAAAACAAACTTTGAATTGTTTTAAATGGGCTCGTCGTGACATTTGGAGTAACACCACCCAGTGATGGAGCGTGGTGGTGCTGGTGTCCTCCCCGTCCCTCAGGAAATCTTTCTGCCCTTTCCACTAGGGGTGCAAATCTCTCTGTGTCTGGAGAATCGATTCGATTCCGATTTTTGGTGTCACGATTCGATGCAAAATCGATTTTTCGATTCAGAATCGATTTTTGATTCAGAAACAATTTTTCTATTAAAATGGTCATAAATTTAGTTTCAGTTTTGTAACTGACAAGCTGAAAAGAATAAACAACAATGTAAAAAAAATGGAACATTTATTTAAAACAATAATTTAAAACTGAAAAAATTAAACAACAATGTAAACAAATAGAAGATTTATTTAAAACAATGATTTTAGGTTCCTTATTGTATCTAAATTTTTGCATCGTTTGATATTCATACCAAAAATATGAACAAATAATAAAGGAATGCATTAAATTCTGTAACTTAAATATCCAGTACAGTGAGTCCACGACATACGAAAGAGTTCCGGACCTAAGGACCGTTCGTATGTCGAAAACGGCGTAAGTTGGATCACATAAAAAAAAAAATATTTTTTTTGTTGTTGTTGTAAATGAATACATGTACAGTACTGTACAGTCACCAAGCACTAGCCTATCCTAACACAGTTTTTAAAGATGAAGGAGTTAGTTGAATTGTCTCCCTTTCACATAAAGGGAGCTAGCTCCGTTTATGTGAATGGAGCCTGCAGGGAGGAGGGAGACAATTCAACTCACTCCTTCATCTTTAAAAACGTGTTAAGATAGGCTAAGTGCTTGGCGACTGTACAGTACTGTACATGTATTCATGTATTCATTTATTTAAAAAATATATATATATTTTTTTAATGAGATGCATTCGTAAGTCCGAGTTGCCGTAAGTCGGGGACTCCCTGTATTAGGTTAGCTTTTGTCTCTGTTATTTATATAAGATTATTGTTTGTATTGATTGTTTGAACTTGTTTTGTTTTTGAAAAAAGGGGCAGATAAAATAAGGTTTCTTCTTCTTTATGCCACCTTTCATGTTATGTATTCTTTCATATACTATGAGATATGGTTTTATTTTCTTTATCTTTTGGGTTTTAATGTAAAAAAAAAAAGATTTTGGGGCTTTTAGAATGGATTCTGAATCGTCAGGACTAAGAATCTAGATTCTTTTAAAAAATAGATTTTTTTTCCTGCACCCCTACTTTCCACTTTACTTCCACTGTGTAAACATGCAGTGTACATGTGAGCGTGCACGGTCAGTCACTCTATGTTAGCCCTGTGATGGACAGCTGACATGGGGTGCACGCCGCCTCCAGCTGATGTCAGCTGGGGTCAGCTGGGGTCATGGTGTTGGATGGACAGAGTCCATGGTCCTCTGCAGGACAGAGCAGCTGTAGATCATTGATGTTTGATTCCTCTTAAATCAGCTCTCTGCTGAGTCGCTCACTTCTGCCTTCTCATCCTGAGTCAGCAGTTAGTCATTAGTTTAACACGACAAAAAAAAAAAAAAACAGCCCAGACCGCAAATTACAATTAGTTTGGATGAGTCTTGATTTGAAGGAAGCAGTGTCTCTGTGCAGTATGACGCGTGTAATAAACTAAGAATGCATTGGTTTATTTAAAAGTTCAAGTCAACTTTATTGTTGTTTCCATCACATGTGGTACATGAAGTGGAATGAAATTGTGTACACAGGTCACACCCAAAAACAGCAACATTTAAAGTATCAAAAGAAACAGTACATAAGGATCTAAGATACACTAAACATTAATAATGTAAAACAATATGGTAGATTAAACAGCAGCCCAACATGAGTCTGTCATGAGCAAGTGGTTATGAATAAATACAGTAGCATGAGATAATCAGCAGCATGAGATCAGCAGCATGAATAATCAGCAGCACAGAACAAGTTACATATCACCAATTAAAGTGGCATTATGATGATTTTTTTTTCTTTACAGTGATTTTTCTTGTTAGAGATTCATGAGTCTAACAGCTTCAGAAGCTGTTCCTCAGTCTAGTGGTTCTACACTTGCAGACAACATTCTGCCTGAGGGGAGTGGGGCAAAAGTGTGTGCTGGTTGAGTGGGGTCCTTCATGATGCAAGCCAGAATCAGAACAATCTTTATTATCATGTACCGAGATACAATGAGATTATGTTCGTGCAGTTGTCTGAAAGATGGCGGAGTGCACGTTGCTGCTGCTACTTGAGAGCGCGGCCTCTTATTCTTCATCAGAATATATAGATAGAAAAAGAGGAAAGGCCATGAGGTTGGATAGTGGTATTACCAAAAACTTCCAGATTGGCCATAGTCCTTATAAGATTTTGATCATTTCTGATAAACCTGCACAGAAGTACTTATGGGGTGGTGTGTGTATGTGTGTGTGTGTGTGTGTGTGTGTGTAGTAGAGTGCTGTATGAATGTGTGTGTAGTAGAGTGCTGTATGAATGTGTGTGTAGTAGGGATGGGGCCGATCCGATCCAGTATTGGTATCGATACCAGCATAATTTAGGTATCGGATATCGGATCCAACCTACCGATATTTCCGATCCAGCTTTAAAGAGCACCTGTGTTCCATCACATGTGACTGTTGTCTTAACATTGTGTGAGTTAAACCCAATGAAGACACTCTTGAGCCTTACAACAGGAAACTCACAAACTTTAACAACACACAAGAGAAAGGTCTATACCACACACATGTCCTTCTCACTCATGGTGCAGCTGGAAAAAAAAATGCTAAGCATGATGGGAAAGACAACACAGCCCACTCCCCTTAACCACTAAGGGAGTGGATTTTGTTGTCTTTCCCATAATGCTTAGCGTTTTTTTTTAAGTTTTCCAGCTTTAGGTGCAGCTGGAAAACTAAAAAACCACTAAGCATTATGGGAAAGACAACAAAATCCACTCCCCTTAACCACTAAGGGAGTGGATTTTGTTGTCTTTCCCATAATGCTTAGCGTTTTTTTTAGTTTTCCAGCTTTAGGTGCAGCTGGAAAACTAAAAAACCGCTAAGCATTATGGGAAAGAAAACCAAATCCACTCTCTTAGTGGTTAAGGGGAGTGGGGTGTGTTGTCTTTCCCATCATGCTTAGCGGTTTTTTAATTTTTCCAGCTGCACCATAAGTGAGAAGGACATGTGTGTGGTATAGACCTTTCTCTTGTGTGCTGATAGTTTGTGAGTTTCCTGTTGTAAGGCTCAAGATTGTCTTCATTGGGTTTATCTCACACAATGTTAAAATGACTAGTCTCAGTACAAGAATTTCATTATACAGATTCACATACCTGAACAGTATCGGATTGAAAAAGTATTGGTATTGGTCGATACCCAGTTTTTAAGTATCAGTATCGGATCGGAAATGAGAAATGTGGATCGTGTATCCCTAGTTGTAATAGATGAAGCATTTTCCTTAGTTTACCTATGTCCCAGGAGAAATTTGATAGTCAGCCTGCTTTCAACGCCAAACGTGGGAGTCAGATTCAGATAAGCCCCAATTGTTGCGTTTCGTCAGGCAGACTGTTTTTTCTTGTCAGCCTCGAGTCCTGCTGGTACTTTTGATCCAAAATGGGCAGATTTGTGGGCATTTCACTGGTCCATGCCATGAACCATCTTCAAGGTCGTCTCCAACATGCTGGCGAGTCCTAGAAGCCACAGTTGGCCTGCAATTCACACAAATCACTTCCATCTTATGATTTAGCTTGTAAATCTGCTGATTTTGAGTACTCTTAGCACAAACCAAACCTTCAAGGCAGGCAGCCTGAGAAGGGCCAAATCAGCTGCAGCCATCTTTGTATGTTGATAAACCAGGAACCAGACGATTCCAAAAAGCAGGAAACCTGTTATCACAAATACAACTGATTATGTCTCCGGTGTCCTCCTGAGACAAAACTGGAAGACACATCAGCTCCCAGATCCATGATGTATCCTGCAGCATGAGTCTCAGCGGGATGTGAGGGCTCTCCAGGACCCTGTCGTAGCTCTATTCCTGCATCTGGAGGTGTAGATGTCTGTGATGGTGGGGAGACTGACTCCAACATCTTCTGTGCAGCCTTCACCACTCTCTGCATAGCTTTTCTTTCTGCAGCTGTGCAGCCTCCATGCCACACGTTGATGCTGGAGCACAGGATGCTCTCCACTGCACCTCCACCTGCACACCAAATCTGCATAAACTGAATGGATGAACATCTTTAAGTCATGCTCTGCACTAACTGCACGTTTCTTCCTTCATTCCTGGAAATAAAAACAAATATATAGACACATAGCTTAATGCAACAGTAGTAGGAGGTTAGTGGGATGTTTTAAGAGATTTAAAATCCATCTGGTAATGAAAAAATGTCATTGACTTAAAATGTGACGTTAAAACAGGATAATATTTTATTGTCATATTTTTGTCTCATCCTTTGACATGAAGCAGGAAAAACACAACTCCCTGCACACGTTTGTCATCCTCTTTGTTTTACCAGGATGAGAGACGTGATAAAGCTCCGGCGTTTTGTTGTCGCTTCTCCATAACCACGTCAGCTTCCTGGAAACGTCAATGTTTCAAAATAAATATACAATAATAATGTAATAATACAATAGTCCAACCAGCCGGTTAGAAATGATCTAATTTCATTTTGAGCCGGTGATCCTTGAACACTTATCACTAACTAGATCACACAGTCATTCAGCATAATCTTCTGTGT